>JAUZND010092528.1:0-35784 GCA_034780555.1 Coelogynopora nodosa | reverse complement strand
TAAATGTTTTGTATTTTTCCATGTGTAAAAATAGTTGTTTAATTATTTCTGATTGAAAAAGACTTATTGAAAAAGTCTAAAGCGCTATCAATAATTTATTTTATTTATTTCTCTAATGGCGATTGTGATTTTATTATATTTATGTGTTTTTCATTCGCTAATTCAGTTTCATTAATTAATATCTATATATAATAATATAGATATATATATATAGAGTATCAAAGTAACAAGAGTATACTGTAGAGGATCCCCGAGGGATCAGAACATTAATTTTGGAAACAGTTGCGATTCAATTTCACTATTTGTAGTAGGCTTTCTTAATTTTATTACTGTGATTTTATGACAGTCATTGGTTTTAAAAAAATTAAGAATTTTACTAAGTTTAAACAAAAGTAAAACCTATGTCTATTGTCTTTTGCTAATTTACTCATTCAAGCAATCCACACCCTCAGATTTTTTAAGAACAATACAATCTGCATTCACAACTAGTGCGGTAAAGCTGATGATTAGTTATAATTTAACAATGCACCTATTTAATTCGTACATATTTAACATAACGTTTTAAATCTTACAATTTCAGTGATATCATGAAGGAAAGGATTGGCTTAGATGTTGTCTTTGTTGATGTATATGCATCTCAATCAAGAGGCGCACATTTTCTCATTATAAACATGGAGCCTGATGAAATACTGCACAATATACCCGACATAAAAGCAATACAAATTGGCGATAAATCTATATTCAACACTGTAAGCTTATAAAATTGTATTTTTTTGTTAATTTTCTTCGAAAAAAAATTTAACCAATTGTTTCAAATGAACAGATTTAAGTTTTGGATAATATTTTTAATACCCAATTTATTTAAATCATGTGCAAAAGTTTTAAATTATATCCATGATTTATTATTAAAAATAATAGTAATTAAACAATAAAATATTACATACATTTTCCATGCATATAGGTACAACTATATCCCCATATTATTGTCATAACTGTAATAATATTGTATATTTGTGTATTTAATGTTAATTGTCGGATTAGAAGTACATATACAATGTAGAAACGCAGACATAACGAATTAATCTTTTAAAATTATAGTTTAGAGTACGATAACTCAATTTATTAACGTACAAATATTGACAAAATCGTTTCCAGAATTATATATTCTTCGATTAACGAAGTTTAAAAAATAGGAAAATTAGTATGATAAAAAAAGATAATAGTGAATGATGGTATAAATTACAAACATGAATAATAATGAGTTCCTTCAAATGTTGGAGACTGCAAACATTGTATTAATCGTATTAATAATTGTATGTTAAATGCCAACAATGATTGAGTGTCCCATTAAACTTCGCCTAAAAATGTAGTCCGTGTACTCCCATGTCATGAACACATTTTCCCAAAACTGTGGATCTGTATATATATAAGTAATGTTTTATATGGAATTCATTGAAGTACATTTAAATTATAGATGTTATTAAAATAATTAAAAAGAAAGCGTAAAGCGAAAAAACTATTACAGAGTGTTATTTAAAAAGTAGGAATTTGATTTTTGTTTTTGTTTTTAGATTAGAAATGGTCCTCTGATTGCTTAATATAATGTCGGTGTTCACAATGAACAAAAACAAACACACAAACCATGATGTAATGTTATTAAATTTTAATTATAGGACAGTTATTACGTAAACATAAATGGGAGACATCATATCACTACAGGAGATATAATATTACTAATGATTAGCACTCGTATAACGAGTTTCATTGCTCTGTAATCTATTATTACAAAAATGTGTTTTTCCTGAAATGACCATATTTTCAACTATTTTCTCTTCATGTAACTCCTACTACTTATACTACTCAAATATGATCACCACATACCTTAACGTCTGTATCTGCGATAATTAGGAGTGACCAACCCACTTGATTGGGTATTCTAAATAAATGCATATAGAAAAGATTCAAACATATTTTACAAGTACAATAATAGCTAAATGAAGCCCATGTACCACATTCTAACTACAACATAATATATACTTTATATTCTTAAGCTTAATCGATACTTAGTATATATTACTGCGTTGATTATTAATTTGTACTATAAATAAGTATTATTAAGTTAATTGTTATTCCTTTAATTAGTTCAGTGGTTTTTCTATTTTTCTTAAAATTCTTGGTCTGAAATTGTTGAAAGATGTTATTCCTTTAACATACTTATATGTCTACTTACAACTCAAAGTAATGCAAAGTAAATTGCAATGCAAAGTAATGCAAGTAAAACAAATGACATTTTGTACAATTTTATATGTACAAAATTGTATTACTATGTTATTTCTATAAAATGTAAATTTTACTTTTACAAATGATCAGATATTTGAAGGTGACAAGCAAAAGATGGATAGACTTCGTGAATCACGAAATTTGCCTCACGTTGAGCGATTAAATAACCGCCCTGTGTTCCCGGTGATGTACAGCTATCTTGGTTCCGCGGGGTTCAACATGTGTATCGAGTCAAGTGGGAAAACTTCGATTGGTGACAATTTAACAAACTGTGGAAAAACCTTCCTTGGAATGGCACGTTGTTTGCTGAATACTTGCGTACGTCCGGTTTTGTTTCTGACTTTATAATTCATTATTAAAAGGACTGCGATGTGATTTTAAGATGTACACGGGGTGCATGGGAGGCTGTTTAGATAATACAATTATGTGTACATATAATAAATCATGAAATTCAAAATTAGCTTTTCCAAATGAGACTCATTTAGAGTATATTGGTCTGGATATTTCCATACTCATTTGTGGATACAATCGTATTGTTGATATACAACAACATTGAATATTAGTAGTTTTTATTTATAGTTTAATTTTTAGTTTGGTCAGAGCAACTACAGAACACGTAATGTCAATAGTATAGCAACGTAGAATAATATAAAAATGTTGCATTAAAAAATATTATAAATTTTAACCGTTAAAGGGTTATTTGAAAAATATACGATTTTCAAAATCTTTAAAATTGGATATTTTTTGACAAATGAACATTTTAACAGCAAGAGATGCATGGCCCTATTTCTCTCAAATGTTCAGATTATTGCTCTTCTGAAAAACAATATTGTGTCGTAATTGGGCTAACTAGTTGATTTTAGCGATACAAATGAACACCGTGATATTCATCAACCAGGTTTGCAATGTTATCTCAGTTACGATGTAATATAATGTTTTGTAAATAACTGACTTAAATAATTGTTGTATATTTTTTGATTCTTCAAAAGTTTCCCCCATTTTGAAAACTAGAACCCGCCCCGCCTTCAAATTTTTCAGATGTGTTTATTAGATGCAAAGTGCACTTAATATATTTCACATGTTATAGTAAAAATATAAAAGCATCATTTTGTAAGTTTGCCCCCTAACCCAGCTTTTTCTAAAATTAATAATTTATTCTTACTACTGATAAATGTAAATCTGGTCTTAATTATATATTTTTAATCCGAACCCAATTCGTGTTAAAAATATCTAACAAAGTAAATAATTTCTAGTAAACAAAGGCTAAAACTGAAACTTATATATAAAACTTATAAATGGTTTGAATGAACTATATAAAACGAATACTTGGAATATAGTTCTCTCAAATCTGCCGAATGAAAATATCATTTATTGTTGCCAAAAATATGTGCATGAGCTATATTTTACATGTGTGACATTATTGGTAATATTGTCATGATGGCACATTTTGCATTACACTCTTGCCAACGATGTATTTTTACATTTTTGTATTATTTATTTCATATAATACAGGATTATTCTGAGATTATAAAGTTGGCCGAGTCCGGATTGAAAGGAAACATTGACACTGTAATTGGAGATGTATTGCCTGAAGGTTACCTCAAAGAACGAGAAATTCCAACTGACATAGCTGTTTTTCCTCTGGGTAAAATAGTCGATAATAATATGGACAATGTATCAACCACCAATCCAGCCGATCTCGCGCGATCATTGATCTCATTGGCTGCCCGCCTTTATATTTTGGATATCATTCCCAGTTGTATAGCTGCTGGTATTCCTCAGGTAAATAATAAATAAATAACTGGTAATAATTATAAATATTTTTTTTAATATTTATAAATCGTTTTCTAGTAATCATTTTTATACATTCTTACAATTATTGATCTGTTATTATAAAGTGTTCTGAAATATTGATATGTTGAAGTAGTGAGACATATTCTGCCATAGAAATCTAACTTCTAACCATAGTATCTAAGTTATCTAAATCAAAAGGTAACTTCTTGAATGAGTATACTTCACAATAATCACAAATAAGGGATAAATGAAATTGACAAAACCCGTTTTTAGGCATAGCCTATGTCTCATACTTATGCGAATTCGTAACTATTAAAAGTGCTTTTTTATCGATTTGTTTGGGGATTTAATAAGTACCACTTGCAATCCAGTTATCAGTAGGGAGACTATGGTACCTGATCAGAGATGAATATCTCGACACCGATAGTGCTCTGTCTCTCTGCTGTTTGTACAGGTTCTGCTCTTAGTGCAGTGCTCACTTATTGTATTTATTCTTATAACAACACATTTTGTTAATTACCTTATTGTAGGTCTACATTGGAGGTTATTTTATGCAGTCGGCTATATTCAGAGAAGAGATGGAACAAATTCGAGGAGTGTGGGGGCAGGATATTATCCACTTAAAATACCTGAAAACGGGGCACACAGGAGCGTTAGGAGCAATGCTACATCAGCCTACACCCTCCGAAGTTGAGAATTAATGACATGAATAACTGCAAAACCCAGTTGACATTTATAAATAATGTCACCTGTTTAAAACGATATATTTTATATTATTGTTGGCTATACTAAATATACTATCTCATTATCTGTTTACATATCAAGTTTTTTGTTTGATAATAACATGTAATAGTGTGAATTTCCAACTAATGTGATAAATGTTTATTGTTTTAATATTACCGTGAATTAATTTTGAATAAAGCTCATACATTTTTGTATAATTATAATTAATAGACTCTTTCTTACCCACCTCCCACCTTCAATGTTTCCATTTATTAATACATTATTGCATATACATTGACTGATATAAATTTGTCTATTAAATGCAATGAGTAATACAGAACCAAAACATAGACATTTTATAATGTTATAAAATTACCAAAAAAGTGTATAAGTACAATAGTTTTTAAAGTCAGTGTTAAAATAGACAGACAAAGCAGCTAAATATAAGCTTATGATCAGGTAAATATATATCTAACATATATATCACAAAATATATTACTGAACAAATAAAAAACTGATCACGTATTTTTAGACTTTATTTATGTTATGTTAACTTTTTCCTTTAGGACTAATTTATCATATTTTGGACACAAATAACTTTTGAAAAATACATCCAACCTGAAGCCATTCGTGTCTTCCAACACCAGGTAGTTAATTTTATTGTAGCACACACTATGTAAAGATATCGTCATCGTCACTGAGGTTTATCTAATTATGTTTGAGACAACACGATTTTATTAAGTGTTTTAATCATAAGCAAGTTTGTATAACTCGATGGTATGCATATTGAATATACACAACGTCATTTACTCAGACACAAACCCTGTTGAAACATGACAGAACATTCCAATAACACCATAGGACCTATATCATTAACAAATATGCGAATAAAAAAGTCTCTTTTAACGGAAGTGAAAACCCTGGCAGGATTTGACAGAGGTGCCTCCCTGTGTAAACTCCTATATCGGTCTAAGACTGCATCTGATGAGAACTCCGAGTTCTATGATTTCACATGTGCACTCTTCTATAGGGCTGATTTTATCGCATCCCTTGATTGGATGAAGGCTGAGGCTCAATTGCCTCAATTCGGAACCTTTTATGTTACAGGAACTGACGATCTTGAAATTTGGTAAGATTTAATTTTGCTAGCAAATAATAGTTCCCCTAGTATTTTATTAAATAATAAAAACTAAAAAATATTAGATTTTTTTGAAAATGTAATAATGTTTATTTAAATAAATAAAACTATTATTTTTATGTGATCAAGTCCCTATTCATAGACGTATAGTAAATAAATTACAATGTTAAAAAAAGGCATAATATATCAAGTGAACTGCATTCACCATTCAGATATATATATATATATATATAAACAATACAAAAAACGATGAAATATCACTCAAAGCAACATATTAACCGTACATACGAACTATAAAAAAACATGTAAGTATATATTAGAGGATATATATGTAGATATAGCTATAGTATCATGCGTACGCTATAGAGTAAAAAAACCGAGACAATCCTATTGGTTTTTAGGAATTTAAGAATTTTACTAAGTTTAAACAAAACCACAACCTAATCCCATCACATCCATATTTTAAATAAACTCATCTAATCAATCCGCACACATAAATAATTAGGATCAATAATCGGCATATCCTACAATCATTCACAGCTAGTGTAGTTAAGTAAAGCTAGTAAAACAATTATTATCTAATGTAGAGGGCATATAAATAATGTATAACGTGATTATATTGAGTGTACAGAATTTAAAAAGTATAAAGAGTATAAAGAGTATAAAGAGTATAAAGAGTATAAAGAGTATTAAGAGTATTAAGAGCGAAACAGGTACAAATATGTTACGGCTGCTAATACTGTTAGCAATAATAATAATTTTTTTAATATAATAATAATAATGCTAATAATAGTGTTGTGCAATAAATGCTCAGTAAAGTAAAGTTTATGTATGTTATGGGGAGTTCTCATGGTAATCCATAACAATACAAGTCAACAATTTACTTTTTTCGACTGGTTTAAGAATAATGAATTATTGTTTCTGCAGAATACGCTTATTTAATTCGTACACATCTAAAACGTTTTAAACCTTACACTTTCAGTGATATTATGAATAAAAGTATTGGCTTAGATGTTGTCTTTGTTGATGTATATGCATCTCAATCAAGAGGTGCATATTTTCTCATTATAAACATGGAGCCTGATGAAATACTGCACGATATACCCGACATAAAAGCAGTACAAGTTGGCGATAAATCTCCGTTTTACAATGTAAGTTTATAAAATAGTAAGTATTTTGATAATTTTTTCTTGAAGAAAAAATTACAACAATTGTTCAAAAATAACATATTTCAGTTTTTGATAATATATTTTATTGATAGACGTCGGATATAGTTCACTTACTAGTAAAGGAAATAGTAAAACACAGGAAAAAAGTAATCTATTTACTGTTCGGTACGATAGCATTTTTACTTAGTATTACTTAGAAATACATAGAAATACATAGAGATTTGACTCTTGTTTGCCAACTAACCATTTACCTCAGCCACCTTAAGGCGACCTTAAAGCTACAAATGCCTGTCTCGTTATGTAAGGAATTAAAAGAAACAATAAAAGGAGTATGTAAATAATGACTACATTAGGAATTATAGAAACTAAATAAATAGTCCCACAGAAAAGATTAATTATATTAATAGTAAATGAACACATTCTATTAAAATCCTCAATATCACCACAAAACAAATAAAAAATAAGAACCAGAAATTATCAAAGCGACTGTCAACAATATTATAAGTAAATCTATTGATTAAGAATGTTTCTCATAATTTCTTTTTTTAGTTAAATTTAAATTATAATATTGAATATTAATATCATTATTCCGAACCTTGAACAAAATTCACAATGTAACAAATAATGCATTATTGTTTAATGTAACAACGTATTTGTACTCATACAGAAATAAAATATATACAGTTAATTAAGGTAGCAAGCGTGCCACCTTAGACGAATCTTAAGCCCTTAATAAAAATCGAGGAGATGAAACCGACTTACTCCCTTGGCTTAATATCCTAGCCACCAACCCAATTCTTTAAGCCCAGCCACCTACGTAAGTTTTGTAGGTCCGCTCACCTTAATTGGTGGCGGTGACAGCTGGAGTGACGGATGAAACTGACTTACCCCGCGCACCCTAATATCTTAGCTATACCTAACTCAGAGATGAAATTGGCCCATGGTCACCACATACCTTGACTTCTGTATCTGCGATAATCAACAGTGACAAACCCATTTATGTACTTTAAATGAATATATGTATAGAGAAGATTCAAACATATTTTACCAGCGCAATAATTACTAAATCAGGCCCATGTACTGTATTCCACATACAACATAGAATTTCTATTTTAAAGATTGAGTCATTAGAACTTCGGCGTGTAAAATGAATTTGTACATCGTTTATTGTATTTTGTTGATTATTTAGTTCTATAATAGTTAAGTATTATTAAGTTGATATGTCATTCAATTATTTCTGTATATTTTATTATTTCACAAAATATTTTAATTGTAATATTCAGAAAAGCCGTCTAGATGTAAAGCCAGTTATACATAATAGATGTACAACCTGTATACAGTTTAAAATGTAATAATTTTTACTAACTATTTTTACTAATTTTTACTAATTTTTACTAACTTTACTTTTTACTTTACTAAATAATTTTACTAACTATAATTTACTAAATATATGCATAGTATTTGGAAATATTTGCCTGAAATGTTTAAAATATGTAATTCCTTTACCATACTTATGTATCTACAACTCAAATCAATACGGTTAACAAATGATATTTTGTACACATTTTTATTATTAATGTGTGTGTCCTTTCGTTGAGCATTGTTTATTCTAAAGTATGAATTTTATTATTGTGTTCATTGGTTGTATACAAATAAATGTAAATTTTACTTTTACAATTGTTCAGCTATTTGAACGCGACAAGCGAAAAATGAATACAATTCGTGAATCACGAACTTGGCCTCACGTTGACCGATTAAATAACCTCCCTATGTTCCCGGTGATGTACAGCTATCTTGGTTCCGAGGGGTTCAACATGTGTATCGAGTCGAGTGGGAAAACTTCGATTGGAGACAATTTAACAAACTGTGGAAAAACCTTCCTTGGAATGGCACGTTGTTTGCTGAATACTTGCGTATGTCTTGTTTTGTTTCTGGTTGTCGAATTCCTTTTTAAACGTACTGCGATGTGATTTTAAGAATTAAACGGGGTGGGAGCCTGTTTATATATACTAAAATAATATATATACTTATAATAAATAATGTAATCCAGTAATTTTGAAAAATAATACATATTAAAACGTTTTCTAAGTTCTTTTTTTTCTTTTTTCTAAAGATACATAATTTCAATCTGCTCTTAATGCTAGTTTTTTAATCCTAAATCAAAATCGATTTACAAATACTGTACAAGTAAGGGATTTATAGAAAACAAAGGCTAAAACAAAAAGTTAGATTTAAAATAATAAATGTTTTGAATAAACTACACAAAACGAATACTCGGATAATACTATATTTTACATGTGTGACATTATTAGTTATACTCTAAATGAAGGCAACCTTTGCATTACACTTTTCTAACGATGTATTTTTACATTTTTGTATTATATATTTCATATAATACAGGATTATTCTGAGATTATAAAGTTGGCCGAGTCCGGATTGAAACAAAACGTCGATACCGTTGTTGGCGATATATTGCCTGAAGAATATCTCAAAGAACAAAAATTTCCAGCCGACATAGCTGTTTTTCCCCTGGGTAAAATAGTCGATAATAACATGGACAATGTATCAACCACCAATTCAGCCGATCTCGCGCGATCATTGATCTCATTGGCTGCCCGCTGTTATATTTTGGATGTCATTCCGAATTGTGTGGCTGCTGGAATTCCACAGGTGTAGAATTTGTTATTTATTTTGAACGAATAATAGAATATATAGATATCATTAATTCATGACTTGTCTATTTCAATTTAAATCAAAATTATTATTTATATAATTTTTATTTTAAAATAATATCAATTTAATTATATTATTGTATAATTACATTGAAACTGATTTTTCACATTTTTATTGATTTAATATTTATCTGTTGAAGTACTTCGATAGATGCGGCCTCCTAAAATTAAATATTGAACATATTATGTATATCAATAAAATCAAATCTTGTATTAGAATAGTTCACAAAATCACAATTGCAAATGTTTTCAATTCTAGTTAATCAATTAAAATTGACACAAAATATGTATCTTATACGAATTTAAAAATCTTTATTCATTACGATGTGAATTTTTTTTCGTAATAACTAATTTTATTAATTGCTTTATTGTAGGTCTACATTGGAGGTAATTTTATGCAGTCGGTCATATTCCGAGAAGAGATGGAACAATATCGAGGACTGTGGGGGCAGGATACTGTCCACTTTAAATACCTGAACACGGGGCACACAGGAGCGTTAGGAGCAATGCTACATCAGCCTACACCCTCCGAAGTTGAGAATGTATTACATGTATAACTGAAAAACCCAGTTGACATTTATAAATGATGTCAACTGTTTAAAACGATATCTTTTATATTATTCTTGACTATACACAATAACATGTCTGAATACAATGTAAAGTTTAAACAAATATATATTTATTTTTTGTAATGTGCAATAATGTAAATTTTCAACACATGTGATACATTTTTCTATTTAAAATATTACCGTGAATAAATTTTGAATGAAACGTATACATTTTTTGAACACATTTTTGTTATCCGTTGATATGAATATCAATTACTGCTAGTGGGAAATAAATATATATATATATTTATAACTATATCGATTTTACATATGTTAATGAGTTTTAGAACTTATAAGTTGCCATAGGTGTACCATATTGCTATAGTGGGTTAAGTAGTACTTTTATAACAAAAAAAGTTTGGTGTTTCGTGTTTCAAAATATTTGTATTTCTAATAACAAAATACATATAATATAAGACATTTAATAACCTTAAAATATACATTTATACTCATTTTAGTGCAATTTTATGATGTCATCATTAGCTTAATAAGTGATATTTTAGAATGAAAAAAATGTATATTTACTAACAGTAATTTGATTTTTTTTAAATATAATATTTTTTTTGATGAAGCATATTGTAAAAATATTTAACAAACTATATTTAGGTTTAATCGGTGATACAATACCTACGTTTTTAATAAATTAATTTACTAAATGTTGACGTTAGTTTGCACTATGTGTTTTTTGCAAAATATTTGATTAATAAAAGCGATTGAAATTAGTTTTCAATTTTATTTTCATTATATCTAGTATTCACTATCTATCATCAAAATAACACACAGGGTGGCGCATAAGTTATTGTACCGAGTAAAAATGATCATTTTCCAACATAATATTATATTATAATATATAATGTATACATATACATATTACAAGTGTTCGAAGTGCAAAGCATTAGCAGAAATGCAGTCATTGTACCGTCTGATAACACTGTTAGTTACCTTTCTGCAGATATATCCATTGATCATTCAACATTCCTCAGTAATCATTGCCTTCAGTTAATTGATAGTTTGTAGTTTTACTGAATAAACTTTATCTTTCAGGACTCCACACAAAATGAAATCGGCGAACAAGTTGGTCACTCGATTAGACATCTTCGACCCAACCACCGACTAGGTTAAAATGTCATCAAGCCAATCTCTGACTTGAATTCCATAGTTAGCTGACGCCCCATCTTGCTGGAAAAAGAGTTCGTTTATGTATATAGTAGGTAGAAGTGAGGCAGTTGGGATAAATAATTGTTCCTTGAGCATAGCTAGATATCTCTCTGAATTATCAGTGACGTCGAAGAAAAAAGGTCCCCAAGCTATAATCCATAATTCGAACCAGAGGTCTTCTTGACATCCCGAGTTCTAAAGAAGCACGCCTTTGTGATTTCTTCGGATTATTAACAAATGTAGCAGCAACAGTGTCCTGATTATTTTGATTAAACTGGGTCTTTGGAACACCTGATCTGGGGGCATCTGCTCCACTGCCAAGCCTCTCAAATGTTGATACTAAAGTGTTATTTGCATTTTTTGCAGGTGGCGGGTCTTGGAAAGTGTCTTGCCATGAATCAGAAACGTATTTATAACTCCTATCACCAAGATAATAGGCTTTAATTACGTGAATCCTTTGATTCAGGTTTAGCCGTCTATTCGATTGAGCTTGAAATTATCGATTTTCATGGATAATTTAACATAAGAACATCGGTATCGTACCACATATGGTGTCGGTACAATAACTTATGCGGATGATAACGTCAGAGTCTAAAACTAATATTGTATAAGAATATGTTTAATGTTGAATACGTGTATGCAATATGGATAATGCATTATTATTAGCAATTTAGACGTTATTCATTATAAAATCGATGTAGGACATAATTTTACCTTATTCTGAGAATAGCTATAATCAACATTTATGCCGCGTTTTAATGTTTACTAAAATGTATGTCAGAAAGTAAGTGTAGTTTTACACCCTCCCTCCACCCACTGATAACATTTATGTATGTATTAATAGCAAAAAATATATTTAAATAAAAATATTTTGCGGTTCTTATATTATCTACCAACATTTGTTTAGGTGAATTTGAATTCAACAGAATAAATATTTGATAAAAAATGATAATAAACACCTCAATAATATATATAGCCATATGATTAATTAATTAACTTAAAATAATCCAAACTATTCAAGGCAAAAAATAACAAAATAAGAAGTATACTCTAGAATAATATATTTATATGCATATATCTTATTGAGTAGTGTGGAATTATAATGGAAAATAACATATTATTCAAGTCAGCATAAGAAAATCGTATATATATATATATATAACGGTGGTAAAAACGTAATATGTGTAGATAGATTACACTGAGTGATATCTCAATCAAGAAAAAAGGTGAGAGGGACAGGAGGAGAGAGGGTCAGGAGGAGAGAGGGTCAGGATATAAACCCGATCACAGTGCACTTGGTGTCAAGTATTGATTAGTTACATAGATCATTAACTAAACGAATAGTATGCTATAGAGCTACATATAATTCATTCATTATAGAGTTCAATTACAGGATTCAGTAGTAATAGTACAGCATTTTTTATAAGCGGACAGACAACTAGATAGAATATAGAGACACAGGTTCTGTATGTGCGTGCTCATGTACTCGTACTTATCTTTTTGATTGAGATAGAGCGACGACGTACGTGTACATGGAAGTGACTTTGAATAATCTACCTAGCTAATAGTGCGTTGAAAAAGATTAAAGTACTGTCTAAAAAAAATCGAGTGATATTTAGAGCTGTTTCATCGAGTCTACCAAACAGCAGTCAAATTTCAATTCCCTACATATTTTGTCCATTTAAATATATATATATATATATAATCAGGTAATGATACATTTGATACACATACATTTAAAGTTTAATTTAGTACACTAGCATTACAAATACAATTATTTGAACAGTCAATCTTTGATGTTTATATCAAAAAAGCAAAAGCTCGAATAGAACTCTATAGAACCAATATGAATCGACAGATTGAATAGCAGCACATCCAATCAGTTCTAATCGGCGAAGAAATAGAGAAAGGGAGAAAGAGAGAGAGAGAGAGAGAGAAAAGGAGAAAGTTGAACGTGTGTTTCTCATTATATATTGAGATTTATTCTTCCACTGGAGGTTCTTCATCAGCAACTTCTGTCGCTGGTTCTTCATCAGCAACTTCTGCCGCTGGTTCTTCGTCTTCAGTAGCTGCCGCTTCCTAAAAATGGAAATTTAAACGAAATTTAAACAATAATGACGATAATTTAAAATAGCAATGTCATCTTAAAGTTCCCACGACTTATAAGGGGAATATATTTTCACCCACCTGTTTCTGTACTTTTAATCATTTTTTCCAACAAGCAAGATCCAAAATATAAATTTAGCAAACAAGTAACATAACATAATATAAATCGTAAATTGTTGTTAGAACAGAGATTTACTGTAGAGTTATAGACTCATATTCGTTTTGTGAAAACGCTATCTATAGTTTACATTAATTATGTGAAATGCATGCACGAATTAAATGGCAGAACAATTTGATAATGAACATATTATTGACATCCGGAAGAAGGTGGGTATAAGAGACCAAACCTTTACATAATCGTACTCATGGAGAACGCGGAAGAGTACAACATACCGGTGTTTACGGTTTTTATTATCTATGAGAATGTCTTGGACTTAGATCAGGCAGCACACTTTGTGAACAGTACTAAAGAAGGAGGTAGACAACAGAACAACAATTACAACGGTTAAGAAGCTGCAGTACAGTAAGAGTGGATCAGGTTAACTGACGGTGTCCCAATTCTACTCAGAAAAGGTGATGTAACAGTCAGTTAGTTGACCTGGATCAGATAGTCGTCAATGTGAGTGAACGACAGTTCAACTGAACCTTTTATTTGCCGACGACATTGTGCTATTGTCAACATTAACGGGATATATTGAAAAACTATTACATGTAGAAGACCACATGTATCCAGCTAGAATAATAACCAATACTGAAATTCCACACAATTTTCTACAGAAAAGGTTTGTGTTCGTTGTCGTGGAGTGTGGTATGACTAATATGGCTAATTCATGTACCTGGGTTTCACCATTGATAACAACATGGCGACACTGAGCTCTGAGTATGTGGTCAAAATGAAGCTGTTGAATACATTATCGTGATATCGTAATAATACCAACTGACAGCATGATTGCATGTTAAAAGATGACATGTATTCAAAATGCCTAAACAAAAGCTTGTTTTTCTGAACACTATAAAAAAGAAAAAGTGTTTGTACTTTGGCCATATTATCATCCGGTCGGAATCGTTACACCCATCGCGTTTTTTTGAAAGTTGAAGTTCAAGGGAAGATGAAATAAAAGACGTGCAAGACGACACTGGAATGATTACGTTGTGGGAGACCGAAAGTGAGATAAAAGAATGTTGATGAAGGCAACAGTCCCGGAACCTCAACACCGAAAAAGTAAAAAATTAATTCATTCGTAGTTAAATTCACTCGGGAAAATGTGAAGACACAATGATATTCAATCAACGAGAATGTTTATGAAATTAGATATAACTCGTTTCTTTAAATTTTGGAACTCGTTGATTAATGTCAATATAAATTGATTTTCATGCAATAATTGATTATCTTAAATAATAAATAGTCTTACCGCTTCCTTTTCTTCAGGTTCCGGATTTTCCGCTGAAAGCAAAAAAAACAAATCAATTTTATATAATAATAAATTAATTATTGCTATTCTACTGATTACAAAAAAAGTAGAGAGAGTAGACATATATGTATAAGCTTACGTGTTTCTTCAGCAGGATTCTCCTAAAAATGGAAAATAATTATATATAATTTAAATCTTCCAGAAAATATACGTTTTCAAATTTTTAAATATTTGTGGATCTCTTGATAAAATCGACTGAGAATATCCAAATAATGGTTGTTGAACATCGTTTTTTTAATCGATTTATAATTATTTATTAAACTGCGTTTGAGGAACATCCTTTTGTTTCATCTGAAAATGTCACTGATTTTTCCGTCCAGAAGGGCATTTTTGTCAAATTCTGGAATTATATGTATGTATTCTTTGTCTAAGAATTCAAATTTTTGTAGTTTTAGGATCAACGTCTTTTTATTTGAAGTAATATGCCGTAGTCCAGAATTATTTTGGGACACAAATAACGATACAGTAATCAAGGGTTGTCGTCAATGGTCAGGGGTTTCTACCACATTTTAATATAATTCTTAAAATTCACTTACTATTACAGATTACAGCGTTCTGATAGATATTTAGTTAAAATACTTCTTTTTTATGTTGAATGGATCCAATATAATATTTTTGTAAACTGCCTTGATCTTAAAATGCATAGTTTCAGTATTGTATTAGAAGGTTTTAATACTTTCAGATATGGATAATTTTGGAAATACAAAAAAATTAAGAGACACAATTAACTTGCACTATTTTTTAATAGATTATAACCAACTTTGATTTGCTTTTTTAAATTTAGTGAATAATTTTCATGTAAAAAATTGAACGAACACAAAATATAGATAAATTATATTTTAGCGCAATTTTTTTTCTTCAAAAGATCATGTTTTTAAACAAATGTTGTGTCAGAGAAGGACAAACATTGAAGCCGAACAGTTACCTCGGCTGGAGTTTCTTCTGGGACGGGTGTTGGATCAGCCGACTACAAAATATACAAATCATTGGACAAGTGTTAACATTTCTCAACAAGGAAAAGAGACTTAGGCACACTGTAGGTTAATTGTATTTGGTGAGTGCAAAATAAACCACTAGTGCGACACGTCACGCTATTAATATTATACAGCTAACTATAAATGGGTAGTTAACGTTTAATTTTGTTTGATTGGTTAAAACAAAAGTATTTTTAATTGAAGTAAATTTAAAATTTAAATATATGCTTTTAAAATGACGTCGTTACTATCAAAAAGCAAGACATACGGGCGTCATTAAATTTAATTAAAACACATTTGTTAGAGGTATAAATAAGTAAGGGATGGAGGAGCGTGTTAGATGTTAATAGAATATACAAAAAATCAAACAAATCAAACAGGTGAGGAAGGAAGGGTGCCGTTAGCGATGAAACCACCAAAACAAGTTGTGTGAGGGATTGGTTTTGGCTGGTTTGTTAAACTCCTCAATCAAGTGCAGAACTGCAACGTAAAAGGCACACAGAGAGGGAAGAAGTGTCACCTCATGCGCTTCCGGTTCCTCCACGGCATCCTCTTCTTCCGGCATAGCCGCCAACAAGTCATCTTCCTCGGCATGATCTTCTTCTGCCTCAGCAGCAGGCATCTCTTCCTCGGCATGATCTTCTTCTGCCTCAGCAGCAGGCATCTCTTCATCGACATGATCTCGTTCTGCCTCTGCAGCAGGTATCTCTTCATCGACATGTTCTTCTTCTGTCTTAGCAGCACCAGGCATTTCTTCATCGGAGTGATCTTCTTCTGCCATAGCCGCACCAGTCCTCTCTTCCTCGGAGTGATATTCTTCTGCCTCAGCAGCACCAGGCATCTCTTCCTCGGAGAGATCTTTTTCTGCCATAGCCGCACCCAGGATTTCATCACTGGCATGATCTTCTTCTGCCTCAGCAGCACCAGTCATCTCTTCCTCGGAGAGATCTTTTTCTTGGTTGTCTTCTACTTTCTCTTCTTCTTCTTCTTCTTTTTCTTCGGCTGCTGCTTCAAGGTCTGCTTCTTCTTCGTATTTGCTCTCGTTTACAACTGGTTCATCTTCGTCTATGGCTTTTTCAATAGGCGGTTCATCTTCAATCTCAGCACCATCTCTCGTTTCCACAATTTCACCTTCAGCATTTGTTTCGGCATCGCCTTCATTATCCTCATCTTCTTTTGGCTCTTGCTCTTTCGGATCCTCATCGTCAATTTCTTTTTCCTCACTATCAATCACTGTGCGCTCAATGCCTTCCTCTTCGTTATCGGCAACTTTTTCTTTATCCTCACCCTCAGCAGTTGTACCACTCGCACCTTCTTTCTGATAGGGATTAATTAGTACAGAAAAATAAAACATATCAACCTCACAACAAACCAATCGTCGACTGACAACCATGCCAAATAATGTAACTTTTGCATGCAATACTCAGATTACAATATCGCATTAAAAATTACATGTTAATAAAAAGTAATTGAATTAAATATTCAAATTTGACATTCTGCTTCATCTAGTAATATATAAATTTAATTAATTAACGTCAAAAAATTTGTTTTTGTAAGTGTATTGAATGTAGTTTACCTAAGTTAGCTTTAATTTATGCAAGCAATTAATATGAAATCATTAATATCACGAAATTAGATTGATGAAAGTGCAACTGTAATCAAAATATTTGAAATATTATAATTGAACATTATAAATGAGAAATAATAGCATTCAAAAACAAGTAAAATTGGTTTTAAATGTGTAAAATGTATTATACCAAATTGTAATAAGATCTAACTAAGATATGAAAATAATTTAAAAAATCATGCATCTCGGTAAAAAGGAGTCAAACAATAAAAATGTACTTCTTATATATTTAATGTTAAATACTCTTAGAATACTAAATATAGTAATACACGACTTACTAAGCAATCATGCGTAAATAAAGCAAGCATCAATATGTGAGACAAAAAAAACTAAACAGACTAAATGAATTGTTTAAGTTCTTGATTTCGTAATTCCCATACAATTGTACGTAGAAAGAAAGGGGATTGCATGGATTCAAATTCCCAAACACAATCAGAAGGCCTTCGACTATATCACAATTGAAATGTTATACTATTATCTTAGCAAATTAATTATGACCAAAATATCCTCCCAAAGGCAATCACGATTTAACATTATAGTGTATACACAGAAATTAGAAGAAGATTGTCTGATATTTCGTCGAAAATCAAGTGATAAGTAGATAGCATGCAGTGCCTATTTCCCCCCTCCCTATATTTCGACAAATTACCCGGCCGGAGGTTGGTTTATTGTCATTTAACGTAGATTCCTCTAATACTCCAATAAAATGACAATTAGTACAACGCTATAGGGGATGGACAGGAAGCGCCATATAGTCTGCTATCCTACACGACCATATTGCCATCACTTCCTCTCTGGTATTGGCCATCAGGGACTGCCACTATACAACACATACTGACTGATACACGCCAACAAATAGGTCGTGTCAGTGTAAGAAAGAAACATTAATTCCAAGATGAATTACATTTGAGTTGTTTGTGTTTTCATTGCAGTGTTTTCCAGGCGTGTTTTTAAATGATATAATTATTTGCCCAGTATAGATGCCCAATAACGGTTCGATTACGATATTGAAAACAACCGTGCAGTATCTAAAACGTGTTACAACAGGCCCGTAGCAACGTTTCAAGCACTGGTACGGCCCAGATCCAAAGGGGCGCCATTTTTACACAAAATGTAAAACAAAAAGTACTGCCAGAAATGCTAGTTGCGCCCTTTTAGTTTGGGAAAAATATGTCAGAATAGCGATATTCAGTAACAATTACGGCAACCATGCTTTAGTCTATACACAATTAGAGTGATCATGCATTTATATAATATTTCTTAGTACATACACTAGACGATAATGCATACATGAAACAAACTGAAGAGGAATTGATATAACACCAAGTGACAAGGCATGTCATGCTTTCACGTTATATATCTAAACGCCAGGTTCATAAAAAATATAGAGATGGCGAAGACATATAACTCGCCATGGTATACAAGCAGTCATATACACTACTTATGTCTAAGTAGTATCGAGGACATACAAACGACAGACTTGCTTTTAGTAAGGTACAAGCATAGAGTAGTACATACAAGTAGTATATATTAACAAACTATGTGATAGCACTGCACGATGATGAAAACACACTAACTAGTATGACCCACACAACAGAGTTATAATTATCTTCCTGAAGGACACTGAATAATATCGACCCACACTTTTTGTTGTGCACAGAATCTGGCTTATGTAATGAATTGAGTACATCACAATCAATTTAATTATCTAAAATAATAAGTTTAACCACTTTAATTTGATAGAGCTTTAAATCTATGTTTTTTGCTATATAATAAAGATAAAAATAGTGTTACATATTAAATGTTTATATTATACAATGAGTGAATTAAAAAATTAAACATATAAATTTGGTGAAATAGATATTTTAAAGAACATATATCACTATTTTTATCTTTTTTATCTTTTTATCTATTTTTATGTATATATACATACATACTGTTATAACGTATTCTAACACTTTTAAAGTTCTAAAATTATTTTTTCGGTAAATTCAAACTAGAATATTAAAACAATTAACTGCTAAATGTTCTTACTGAAGTATACAAGTATTGCGATGTTTACTTTTGTCTGTATAAATTAAACGACTCAATAACATGTATTAATATTTCATAAATGCGATGATTTTTTTAATTAAAAAATATTTCAATATTTAACGTTAATATTTCGCGCTATTTTTTCATTAAAATATGTTAACATTTCTCTTCGACTTCCAGTCTCCAGTGCACAATCGCTGTTTGACACACCGCCGATAAAACTCAATGTCCTTGACACCGGGATCCTGACGGGAACCATCAGTGCCCTCCCTGGGAACCAGTGCGGCCACACCAACCTTAGCCGGCTCAACTGCGGCGGCCTTCTTCCGCCGAAATTTAATGCCCTTAAAGGTGGACTGGATTTTAAGAGCCGCCCGCTCCACCTCTGGATCGCCTAAATCTATATCAATCTCCTCCTCAGGTGCGGCGGCCACAGGGGGCACTGCTGCGTCAGCTACTACCGATGCTGTGGCCTCCGTAGTCGTTACCGGCTAGAATGGTTGTCAATCAACAAATGTAGGTCAACCAATAGGAATTCGTTAATGTTATTTAAACGGAAGGACACATTTGTGACAGGAAACAAAAAAGAATAAATGTGTAATTTCGTTAAGAATTTGGCAAAGCAAGCAAAGCGGTGTCTGAATATTTTTTTGTTTAACTTAATGATAATATCAAATTTAAGTATTAAATATAAACCACTGATTATACAGGCAAACATGATAAAATGTAACGTTTATATGTTATAAAAAAGGGAAATAGTTAACATTGATAATAAGGGATAATAAGTACAGATATATAAATAATTCAATTTATTAATATCTATAAAGGGAAAACATATATAAATTTATCATAGGATATGAAAAACATCAACAATTATTTTTTAGGAAGTTTTGTATTCAGCCTTCAGGTCGTCGGCCTATAGGGTGAAATGGCAAAACTCTTCAAAAATTTTAACAATTTATAAAATGTATAGAAGTGTTCAAGAAAGACGAGTGAATTGTAATTAATAAGTGGTTTCTTTTTTTTAAACAATCAGTTCAAAGGAAGGTCCTGGAAAGCAGAAACAAAATGGTAATAATACGTCAAATTCCAGTGAGCAGAAAGCACCATCATGATCAATGCTTGTGTGATGGGAGCCAAAATCAATGGAAGAACAATGAGCAATGACAGAGCTTAAGGTGTGAGTTGAAGATTAAATCAAGAACACAACATCGATTGACACACAAATAAATAGACAACATCCAAGTGTGGCAGATATCAACCAGCCAGCCGGGTAGCAGGAACAAACCTGATTGGAAGCAACCTCCTTCCTAACCCTGTAGCCCTTATAGGAGGACTGAATCTTAAGTGCAGCCTTCTCAACCTCTGGATCTCCCAAATCAATGTCTATGTCCTCTTCTTTCTCCTCTTCTGCCTCCTCTTCGTCCTCTTCCACCACATGTTCTGCCGCAACTAACTGGACAGTCGCAAGGAAAGATCACAACAGGGGGGTTGACATTGATTTCAACATGCAACGGTTATAATACAAATACATTAATAGAAAACGATTCCACAATATATATCTTTCTTAGAACACAGTAGAATGCAAGCAAATAGTTCCTTATTATTATACATACAAACATGCACTAATACATCGATTGTGATGTTATAGTTGAATAAAGATACTTCCGTTTTATTGAAATGAAAGACATCAACAATTCAGTTAAACAAACAATTATAAAATGTGCAACAGCTAATTTTTTCATTAACATTCTTTTCAATAACCTACATTTAGTTTAATATAATATTAACATATTGCTAAGATACTATAATAAACACATATTCTGCTAATAACTCCACTCGCAAGTGTTATTATAGTTGTACTGTTTTGTTGTAAATTATTATTTTATAATCCATGCAGCATGTGAAAAACTTATTTTTTTATAATTCGACATTCCTATGTCATCGGACAACGACTGTTCGATAAGGGGCCACAAGAGGAAATGTCTGGTTGATGGTTAGGCCTACTATGAGAAAATCTTCATTGAAGATATATATATATATATATATGTACAAGTTAGCGACCAATTGACAGCTCAGTAGCCTAGTACCCAGACACTTGTTTTTGGAAAAATATTTAACTTGTGAATTGGACGTAGGCCTATAATAACATTTATTCTGAGAACAAAATTTTGAAAATAAATAATACAATGCTTTGTGACTCTGGGATTGTTTGATGTATACGTAGTCTTATGTTTACAAATATATACAGTAGGATTATTAGTAATTTATTAGTTTTGAATAGAGTTAATTTATAGTGAATAATTGTTTAGGAGCACATTTAGCCTTCACACTGGACATAAAAGTAATACAAATCGTAGTAATTTATAATTAAATTAAGTACAATACGCACACATTATTACATATATTGTAATGTAGACTATATTATAAATAGTATACATATTATATATGATGAATAAAGTGTTGCAGTTTTTCTTTCTTTTATATGGTGACAATATTTAAATGTATCACTGTTAGGAAATAATAACGAAATTTATTAAAAAACAGTAATACCTAAAAAACGGTTAACATTGAGTTAAATAGGCGTATAATATGTTCAATTCAAATAATCAGTAGCTATATAATATATGGTGCATTTTGTTCGGTTTAAGAAAATAATGTACTATAATAAATGATTGGACTAATTTTGTAGCACAAAAATATGATATTGCAGCATTTAAATATTGACGCGTATTACTATTAAGATAAGTTACTAATAAAGGATATATAAAAGGATAATACAGGATATATATAATTAGTCAGGAAAAATGAGAACCAACTGTCTACTAATCTGTAAAACTTTTACTCGCATGTTAATAAGTAGTGTAGCAAAGCATAAGGGTATAAATAACAAATTGACACCGAATATACTCTGTTATAAAAAAGGGTTTTGTAGAGTTTTTGTAATTGAAAAATGTCATGAAACAAGTTTTTCTTTCCAGAAAAACTCTTCGAGGACTTTTTCGCGCTATGATTGACAAAGACCCTCATGACAAAAACCCGTTATTTAATAACAGAATATGTGATCATTATTATCGATAAGTGAGGGTAGGGTGTGAGTGAGTACATAGACTGGCAGTCAGGTATATATTGGGCTCTACAATCTAGACATTTAGGCTTGGCAATCCCACCACTTTATTTTCCTTCTGCTGTTTCCGAACTTGAAAGCCCTTGAAGGAGGCCTGGATCTTTAAGGCTGCCTGTTCTACATCGGGATCAGTGAGGTCAATATCGATTTCCTCATCGACGGCTTGGCCTGGTCCGTCTAATTCAGGTTGTTGGTGGTCGTCTTCTGTTTTCTCCTCAACTTCCAATATTTCATTGTTCGTTGCTTCTGAATTATGTTCCGTCGTCTGTTTGCATGAGACAACGTCGATTTCAATGTGTTAATGAAATGACAAAATATGTAAAGATGTTTAACAATTAATTATAGTCAATTGCTGACTAATTTTTGTGTGATTGTACTTGAGTATTTTATGTATATTTGACTAAGACTTCGTGAAATACTTTAATAAATACAATAGTACGTATTCTTAATAATAAATAATCACCTTATCATTTAATTAATTTATAAGGCATCATACAAAAATGCATAATTTGTTGTCAAGTTAGTCGTTGACCCCAGCTCAAAAAGTAAATTGTGCTGCGTTTGCTAAAAGGTTTTCGTATAGAAATATATATGTATCACTGACCAACTTACTTGTTGTAAACTATGGCAGTGAATTATTTCTATTAAATTCAACTTACAAGGTACATTTACTAATTTGTTTCTGATCTTTTCATGATATCTTTATTATAAAGTTTAAAATAAGTTCTTTTATTAATATTGTGGTCATTTGTAATGATATTTTTATGTAGGCATTTTTCTAGTGATTTATGCAAAATATTGCACTAAAAGATTGCATAATGGAATTAGTGAAATAGTTACCAATATAGGGTATAAACTAATTCCCTTGTTATTACTGATAATGTGTAACCACTACACATTTAATTACGTAATGTATTAAATATTTAATATATAAATATAAACATTATAATAAGTGAGTTATACAACCGTGTACATAATACAATACTTTTTAATAAATCGCTTTAATAATATTATAATGTTTTTCAAAAATATTTCGGAATTGATTTTAATTTTTATAGATTGCAAATAGAAGCTAGCATACAGGCAATTCCATCAACAAACAAATTATGAAATATACCTTCTATCTATTTTTATTTAAACACCTCATGTCTTACGTTTAAAGTACATATCGCTATCAAATGTGGTGGTTATGGTGTGCATAACCTGGTCTCAATCTTATGTTTTATATCAATAATAATCATTTACTACAAATACATGTAACACACATTTCATCAAATATTTCTAATTTAATTTAATATAACATTTGAATATAATATATATAAGTTAATGGTGCGCAAGCAACAGTATATCATTTATAATAGTGTACTTCTGGGTGTACAGTCATAAGTTAGTAATTGGCAAGTATATATATGGTATATGGTATATATATTTATATTATTTGGTAGGAAACAATGTTAGCGGGGATATCACTGAAGAAAGGTGTACTGCAGCTGCAGGTATGCTATATATGCTACGTTATCTATGATAGCAAAGCGCTAAATCTAAGGCATCTAAAAGCTATATATATATATATAGCCAACCCCCACATGTTCTTTTCGTTGCTGTTTGCGAGCTTGGAATCCCTTGAATGAGGCCTGGATCTTTATGGCGGCCTGTTCTACGTCGGGATCGGTGAGGTCAATGTCGATTTCCTCATCGACGGCGACCGCTACGGCCTCTTCCAGCTCTTGGGGCTGCAGTTGCTGGTCGTCCTCTGATTGAGGAATCAGAGCGGACTCAGCCTGAAACTGCTCCTCCGTTCTGGCCTAAGTTAATCACGGAGTGGGATAACATTAGCGGGGCAAATGGGTCTCAAGATATGAGAGTTTTGGTGGTATGACGTAGTGGGGAAACATTTTAACTCTCTTTTATGCAAAATACTAACACGGGGACCAAATATCTCGTCAATGTCAAAAGTATAAATTTCAACGCTTAAAGTTTGATTAACTTATAAAATAAAATATGGGCAAAAACCTCTGCCTGCCTTTGAATTCATTAGTTACACCGATCCACCCCCTCTCCTTCCTTTATATATAATTTAATTGACTAAGCTTGTTGAAACCTTTTAGGATGTTTTTTTACTACTCTTAACAAAAAATTGTACTCTAGTTCTTAATTTATTTAAATCCAATTTAATTAAACATAACGAAGTGTTTTCTGACAATATATATATATATATAAAGACAAAAAGCAGCCTTTGGTCATATAATTTCGAACTTTCCTAGATTGGGAAAGATAATGCTACCGTTAACTAATGCCATTTAAGTAATGCCAATTGTTATCAAAATCCACCTCAACCGATTGAATAATTATTATAAAATGAAAGAGGACAGGCAAATTCACGCTGTATTCATTTGAAACATGTCATCTTTGAATAAAGAAATAAGCTTAGTTATGAGTTTTCCTAAAGCCGAAATAATGCATTAATCTTGTTAGTATATTTACTAATTTAACAATATGTTAGTCGTTGTTGTAATGATGGAAATATAAAATTATAAAGTTATCAAATCTGCCATCACCTTTTAAAGATAAGGCGTGGGAATAGGAACAGATTATATTATTTCAATAAGCTTCAAGATTCAGGAAGGCAAATAACTAGAATATCAACATCACCTGCTTTAAAATTGACTAATAATATATTGTTATTGTAATAATTAGAGTTCAAATTATTTTTTGTATTGTTAAATATAACATGATACATATTATTTGAAAGTGATTAATAAGATATAAAATAGCTAGACCTGCAGTACTATGTTGAAGTGATATTTGTAAAAGACATTTGATGTCATGATATACCTGCCTATGGCAAACAGCATCCATCTGTAACATTAAACATAATTTTAATTTATAGTTTCTTATATTTATTATATCTAATAAATACGTCTATTATAAAAATGTACATGTATTATAGGGAAGCCAAATCCAGAGTTATTGTTTTCATTAGCTATATATGTGCAGACATATTTGTGTCAGTCCTGCTTTTGCAATCTGGTAATCCTTATATGAAGTTATATTAAATTAATTAAATTATATATTACGTTACTTAATGTTCTCTAGCTGAAGAAACACCACTATTTAAAAAAAGTGTTTGAGTTTTTTAAAATAATTTTTTTAAATAATACAATTTAATATTGACGTTATTTTGTAGTAGCAGTATAGTTTATACATTAAAAACGTTATTTGGTTTAGATTTGTATATATTTTGTATACTTTAAATACTTTAAAACATGTTTTAGTAAGTGTTAGTTAAGTGTGTTTATTATAAGATCGTGTTCTATCATGACTATAGAGCTATTTTGTGGAAATGTATTTATTTATTTAACAGTGAATCTTGTGAGTGCTTGTTGATTGATATGAGACCTTTCTTTTACATCTCAAGTTCAACAGTGAGTGCTTCATAATTAATTAGTAGAGTAAGAACTTTGTCATTGTTTCAACTGCTAGTTAGACGGAAAAAAACAGCTTCATTATACTATAGTATTTGAGAAAGGTTAGGTTATATACTTTAAGTAAAATACATTCATCTATTTAAATACCTCCATATTTGCAATAGTGGGATTGAATGAGTTCTTCTACATTTACTAGTTCTATACCATAGCAACTGTATTATGTGTTTCAAGTTGTTTTCAAAGAAAATAATGCAATATCTGCTTTGCTACCTGCGTCGATAATCATATTGATTAATTTATAAATAAGATATAAAATGTGACATTTCTTAATATTGTTTCTCGTAGTTCTTTCCATAGTATTTTTTGGAATCAACAACAAAAATTTCTGTGATCTGTCTGATTTTTCTAAAATATCTACCTATGATATATTTTAGTGAAGAAAACCAACAAAACTTCACCTATAATTCCTCTAAGTCATTAATTGTATTACAAGTTGTGATTTGATGCATTCTATATATATATATGTATTAGTTAATTAAAATAATTACTCATATGGCGATTAATTTGGACGGAAACATATTTGGAAAGTATAAAACAAACAACAAAAAAACTGTTTTTAGTAAAACTGATAAATCTATGGTGCGACAGTTACTTTTACAACTTGTTTGTCAAACCTTCTCTGTGGCTAACTGACGTCTGGTTTGTTTGCCCCTAAAGTTTGCTTGCATTTTGGTGGTGACGTTTACCTTTTCTTGATGTTCTTCTTCCGACATTTCCATAATCTCAGGGAAACTGTCCTCCTCTTGGTCCTTCATAAACGCTCCGCGGTCATCATCAGACATTTCAACAGGAGCCTTTTTTTCATTGGAAGAACTATAATCCGTTCCCGATAATATTATCTCTGAATTATCTAATTTGTCCTGTTCTCGATAAAGCTAAATTAAAATTAATAAAATAAAAACAGAGAAATACTGATCACAGTCCATTCAAAATTATTTCAAAGTTTCAAAGTAATATTTTACAAATCGTTTTGAATCTTTGATATTAGAATATATTATCCTATAATCCCTGGATAGCATTTTCCACTAAAAGCACTATTTTTATTATAACATCAAATCCTTTTTTTTTAAATATAAAATATCCCGTTTTTACTATGATTAATTATACATATGAAATATTGTTTTGTTACGAAATATATCTGGTTAAATAATAAGAATATCATATTCATTTTGTTTTTAAATAATGTTTTAAATAATGAGTTCGATAAATGTTTACTTTACTTCATTGTAATTTATTTATTATTATTTATTGAATTTTAAATGCTTTTTGACATAATTGATTACTTATTTTGACCAATGAATCATCGCTCGTTATACCTAACAATAACAGCCCACTTTCATGACTTAATGAATACTAATTCTGAATATTAATATTGTAAGATTAATAATATTTCGGAATTGTGAATAATATACTTGATAACAATTATTACTTAACGATTAAATAAACAGTAATTATTAATAAAATTGTTAAACATTTGACAAATTGGGTGTTGCGTAAAACAACATTTCTTTAGGAATACATTTTTAATTTGTATTTCTAAAAACAACATTACAGAGGAAATCAATATCTCAATACATCAAATTGTACATCCCAATAGTCTCCAATTTTCTGTCAACCTCTAAAATAAATACTATCAAAGAAAGGTGAACAGAGATAACTCATTTATTGAAGATATAAACAACACCATCGTAATCATTGCTATTCCATCTATTAAACACCCATTAAATGATATAGTGACGTTAGTAGTTCCACACATGAACATTTTCAATGTATTATAACCTAAATTGATGTGAAATGCTGCTATTGTGATTGAAAAGCAGGTCTAAAATATAACTGAGATTATAGCTATTTTTAAACTCTTAAATCTATATACTTTTATAGATATATAAGACTAACAAACAGGATGAGCAAAACTAATTTCGTTTATTCGGTGTTACAAAGCACTTAGTTTAATTTATCTGAAATTTAAAAAAGGCTTGTATTCAAGTTTGCTAAAATTATATCTGAGGCAATTGTATATTTCAGTCGTTTAATGTCGTTAGGTGTGAAACATATTAACGTTATTGATAGTACAACACCTTTTTAACAGCATTATATAAATATGTTATTCTTTTCTTTACACAAAATTCTAGTTTCAAATGTAGTGGTTACTTCTAAATGTTAACATATATTTAATCAGTGTCCTGCATTGTACGGCAACTGTTTCTAAAACTATAACTAATCTTCAATTACGAACAATAAAAATGTAACATTATAGGGTTCTCATTTTTAATAGGTAGTGCTTTTATAATGGAAAATGAACCTATAACAAAGATACATAATATATATATATAGAGAAAGATTAAAATTCTAAGTAATGTGCAGACTACACTCCTATAGGGATTGTTTCATCAAACCTTATCGGCTGCTAACTTTCGTCTGGTTTGTTTGCCTCTAAAGTTGGCCTGCATTTTGGTGGTCACCGCCGCCTTTTCGTGTTCTTCTTCTTCATCCTCCTCTGCCATATCTACACTTTGAGGGGAACTATCCCGCTCTTTTAGCATCTCGTTTGCCTCAACAGTTAGACATGGCATTTCAGTAGCAGAATAATGATTGTCTGTCGATGTCTCTTGTGATATGTTTAACTCATCTGGTTCTGTCAGAGGCTTTGAGGTGAATAATTTAAAGAAAATACATCTCAGGGGGTGACAAACTGGAACATATTTGAGCATAATATATTACATTATTCTAGTTAAACTTATATGGAGAATTCTCTTATGGTTATAGAAACAATATTGAATATTAGAAAAATTATCATTATTGTTATGAAATTTTCAAATATCTTAATAATTACCATTATATTGAAAACATATTTCCAAATATTTAGAAAAAGTAAAAGTTTTATTTTAATGCATATATTTAGTATTGTAAAATAAACTATAAAATAAACGTTGGTACATATTTTCGGTAAGTACTTTCGTTTGAAACATGATGTTAACATGTAAAGTATTAAATTAAAGAAGATGCCATGAACTTTGCACTGAACAGAGAAGCCTGTAAAAGAACATAAACCGCACCCCAGCTTGTACTGCAGGAGTCAAACGCGATGTGATATTTACGCTTTGCTATGAAAGTTATCCAAATGAAAGTGATGTTAGGTAGGATTATGTAAGGTAGGATTTATGGTAGGATTTAGGTAGGATTTATTAAGGTAGGATTTATGTAGACTTCTCTGCTATGTCTAAAGATTTATTACATTATTTAAAATAATTATATGGATATTCAGGTTATTTAGTTATTTTGGAATGAGTGTGTTTGCCTTCCTATTAATTAACTTCTGCTACTGTGATTAGTATTATATATATTTAATTATTTTATATTAATTGATTATTTATATATTTGAATTTATAACCTTAGCAACGTTCATAATTATTGAAAATAACCGATCTATATAAAGCATGTTTCGTAGTGGCCTATTCATTATCAACGTTAAAAAATGTATTTTGTTTTCATTTATATGCAAACTTATAGTGATTTTTTTATACATAGAATTGTAATAAATATTTATTAATCAGTGGCGTATCCAGAATGTTTCACGTGGGATGACTTCTTTTTGAGTAAGTACCTAATAGTCTGTAAGTTATTCTAAAAATAATTACAAAAGTACCCCCCTTAAATATACCTAATCTTTTCACAAATGAAGTTGGACTTATATAAGATAAAAACACGTTTTCTGGAAAGCTGTTCCCTTTTTTAAACTAAAACCTGACATCGTATTGGAATCTTTCTGGTGAACATACCTTGATCTACAACGTACATATAGCTACATTCTACATGATGTGTAGTAGGCATCGCTACTATAACCTTTTCATATCATGAATTAATAACGCATTCATATGACTTTATAGTCAATTAGGCGTCAATGTAGTATTTATTGGTAGTATAATGTTACAATATTACATTGCAAACTGCTAATTACGAATAATTTTACTTGCTTAATGAGTCAATTTTATAATAGTAATAATAATATATGCTAATATCAAAATAATTTCCAAATAGCAAACCTTAACTTCAAAATACTGGATTTTATATATTCTTTAGCTCTATTTTAGCATTATTCTTTCAACGAACACATTAATATTACTTTCAGAAAATGTATTTTTATCTAGTCTAACTTCATTTGTGAAAGGTGAGCAGCTGAAAGGTGACTAGTCACCCTAGTGGATCTATTTTTTTTATAGATCTATAAATTTTTTAGTTTGCGTAACCTATTAATGCAACCTTTTTATAAAATATAAATGAGAAATAACATCCACAATAAATATCTCAACAATTAAAAAATATCCCAAATTATTGATATAGGATATTATACATTTGAATACATTTTGTATAACAATGTTTAATATAATTGTAAATATATAAACACTATAACATTTAATTATTAATATTTAATTATATATTTATAATTATAAATTATTTAATTATTTAATATTTTAATATTTATCAGGAAGTGCACTAGATGCCTACTATGTAAGAGGGATTTCAAAAATCTGCTCCAAATTAAGTGTATTCTAAAAGCATGTTGATATGTGATGAACATTCTACTATATGAAACAAAACATCAAATGAAAATGGGGGGCTAACGTGTTATATGAACTTAAGGTCTACTGAGTCTCTATCAAATATAACGTCTAATTTTCTATTTTTCTATTCCAACCTGTGAAATTGCATCCTCCAAAGAGTCCGCCTCCATTTCACTTTCAATCTGATTCGGTTTGGGTGGACGCTGTTATGAGAAAGTTTAGCAACATTTACAGTTCGGCCAATCCCGCCGTTTCTTGCAATAATTCAGAAAAATTATTGTATGAATCTTGACGAGTGATATTTTTATGTTTACCCGTAGGAATCCCGCCAAGATTCTTGCGGGAAAGCACACAACATTTTTTCAAGCTCAATCCCGCAAGAATCTTGCCAAAATATTATCTTGCAATAAACTACAAGAAACTTGCAAGCAACTACAAGCTCCTATTATACAATCTATCATCGCATTTTCATATAAGCCCTTCATGTTAAAGTTTTCATGATAAATAAGGATAAATAATATATTTAGGTTTGTCTACATATAATATGCTTTTGAATTAAACGTTTCTAATACATGTAAATCGTAGTCTGTCATTAAATAGCATGATCACTATAAAAAAAACATATATAATAAAATTGTTATGTAAGCTTTACTTGTTACTTTTACCCTATACGTTTTAAACTTGTATAATCATAAATGAAAAACAACAAATTGTGAGGCATCATTGATTGATTTAGAATTGTGTGTATGAATACAATCTTTTTGTGGTATTATAATATTTTTTAAATATATAATATTTTTTATTGAAACATAACAATACCGTATTATCAGATTTTGATCCGTTTGTGTATAACATCAGTAAGGCGTGTTGAAAACGATAACCACCAAACTTCATTGAATATAATTTTCTGCTTAAATATACCATTTACTTATGTTATTTCATATTATATTATCTCATATCAGCATTCTATATCTTTAAATGTTTATACATCAATATTATTACTACTAGTCGATAACCTATAATCGATATATATATATATATATATTATTTTATCAATGTGAAACAATGACAACAGTGAACAATTGCATGTCAACACACAACTTCAACAGAAATACAACAACGACAACATCGACATCGACAGCGAACAACAGGACATCGCGGGACAAGCGACGATTTAAGGTCACCAACCTCTTTGGCAATTGCCTTTCGTGTCTGAAAGCCCTTGAACGAGGCTTGAATTTTGAGAGCTGCTTTCTCAACTTCTGGATCTTCTAGATCAATGTCAACCTCCTCCTCCCCCACCTCCACTTTCTCATCAGTTTCAACTGTTATTTGTGGAGGATGTTCTTCGGATACCTCGGCTATCTAGTACGGTTTACAGAAACAGCGCGTTTATATAGAAGCCATTTAATTGAACTATTATGTTTATTGTTTATTTTGTCTATCATTGTCTATATATTGATTAAAGGAACAATTATATATGTAATTATATGCGTAATTATACATAACTATCTACAACTACGTTTTTTGAATAGTTGGTTAATACTATTTGTATCATTATATTTAATATGTAGGTATACAATGTATAGAAAGACCAGTTGTCTATACAAGCTTTCCTACAGGTGCACTAAATAACAGAAGATGAACTACATAATATGGTACACATTTGGTATTTTTCATCCGTAATACACGACACCGTTTCATTAGCTTCTGATTTTAATAAATTATACACTAATATGTATAGTATAACGATAATTCCATCAATACGTGGTATAGTTATACATATTAAATTAAAGATACCCAAATAACAATTTAAACATGGTGTGTGCATTTATTGGTAACATAATGGGAGTAGTTTATGAATGAACAAAATAAATAAATAACCGAAAAATATACTAAATTTAGCAAAACTAAATGGACATAGATAAAATTTAAAAAAATAAAATAGTGAACAATTAGAAGACATACATGATAATGGAACTCCTATTCATTTTGGACAATCGGATACATAATAGAAAGAGATTTATCACCAACTGGTCTTCACTTAACAATGGGCAAATTTAGTTCATTTTATGGAAATTTTTAATTCACTTAGTAAAAATATTTCATTATTGATCTCAGTTAAATGTAATATAATACAATTTTCAAATATACCAATTTTTTAAAATCAAATTTTAAATGCATATTTGAATTAATTATAGTTGTTCATATTATTGTATTTTATTATAAATTTCATGTCTTGAGAATGGGAAATATATTCCTGAAACGTCGACCAATGCAAATTAGTCAGATATATAATGGTGAATGTTAATTGCATATCCATATATGTATTTGTACGATACCAATATAAACATAATATGATGTTTGTTGTATTAAATCCCCTTGAATTAACCATTACTGCAACAGTATACAACTAAAATGACTTCACCTACTCACATTTGATTACATTTATCACATTTATAACATAGGAAGAAAAAATGGTGCATTTACAAAATCATTTTATAGCAGCGAATTGGACATCGCCCTATAAGTATACCAACACATTGTAAATATTATTTAACATCAACTTAAAAAGATCCACATAATACTATTTCGCACCACCCAATCAATATCGTTCGTACAAGCTTGATAATTGTATATTAGTAGAATTAAGGAATATGTATTGTATATAGATCACCTGTATATACATATATAGGCTATAGAAAGAGCAGCTACCTACAGGTGCACTAAATAACAGAAGCTGTTGCATTAGTACACTATACTTATAATAGCAAAAACGATATACTACATTATAATGTTATTCCTTATTTGAGATGCTCCGAAGCACTACTGGACTGAGATAAGCGCGAGCTTTGTAGCTGATGTTCGTGCTAACCTGATCCGAAAAGTCTTGAATCTTAAGAGCCGCCATTTCTACATCTGAGTCTGCAAGACCCGTATCTTTAAATGTGAATTCTTCACCAGGAATTTCATTGGCTGGAGTCGGTGGAGTAACTGGTGACGTCACATGCTTAATTGGCGTTGAGTTAACAGCGAACATTTGGATTAATACTTATCATGTACCGTATCATCAATTGCATTGTTCAGAGATCATTTAATTAGAATAAACATGTATTAACTGTAGTTATAATCAATATTATACAATTGAATCAGCTATGCTTATATTTTAAATCTTAAGCAGATTTCGCATCGATTTTGAACCTAATTTATTATAACATGCTATACACGAATGAAAATAAATGTATGGATCAATTATATAACTAGTTATTAGCCTATAGCCGACTGTGATTTGCATAAAACTACATAATTTGATACATAGCATAATAGTTTTCCCCCCATTTTTCAAATTGTTTAGACATACAATCGAAGTGTCGACTATGGATCTGTATACAAAGAACATACACGAACAAATGAATGTACGAACCATATTCTCGTGTTTTTTTTAGGGTTGCAAGTATTTTAAAAATGTGTGTTATTATCGATTCAAAATAAACCTGAAAAGTATGTTTATGTGTACTGTTTTACCTGTTCTGTAAAATAATATAAATATACAACAGAAATTATGCCTGATAAAAATAAGTAATAAATAATGATGGAAAAATGATAGAATAATTGAAAATATGTGCAAATCTAGTTGCGTGCAAAATAGATTATTAATGTGAAGACAGACATAATCAATATTTAGAAGATAAAGTGCAACCTTTTCAGAAGATAATAATATGTGCACCAGAAGAATGCCAAAGCAGCAAACGCATAAGCCTACCCAAACCAAAAACGGAACAAGACAAGACAACGAGGTGAACATAGATGAACAGACCTGGTTATGATGGGGAATTGGGTGTGTTTTTCTTGTTTTGTAGCCCTTAAAGGAGGCCTGAATTTTGAGTGCTGCTAATTCCACCTCAGGATCAGTGAGATCAATGTCAATTTCTTCATCATCGCCGTCTTTTTTCTGGGAAATAATAAGTGAGTGCTTGCAATAGGAACACCGAGTAATCGAGCACCTATTCAACTGAATAGCATTCCCCTTTTAATGATATCATTCGTGTAGCGGTATATAGAAAATGCAAAATAAGTAAAACAAACACATCTAAGGAATATCAACAATAATAAGCCGGCAGGTTAGATAGCAAACAAGGGTGTTAAAACATTATTAGAAATTCGTATAGATGTATTAGGTCAAACGTATACCTCCTCTTGCATTTTGCGATTAATGTAGCCACGAATTCCAGATTGGAGAAACGTAGTGGCTTCCTACTTATCAAATGTTGGTGACTGTGAATATAGACAATGTGAGGCACATTATAGCACTTACTATAGTATTTATTTGTACTTACTAGCTCTTACTAGCACTTGCTAGCGCTGTCTAGTGCTCACTATTACTTATTACGTATTTATTTGTACTTATTAGCACGTACTAGTACTTACTAGCTCTTATGAGCACCTTGCTAGCACTTACTAGCATTTCATAGTACGCACTAGCACTTACTAGCGCTGTCTAGTGCTCATTATCACTTACTACGTATTTAGTTGTACTTATTAGCACGTACTAGCGCTGTCTAGTGCTCATTATCACTTACTACGTATTTAGTTGTACTTAATTAGCACGTACTATTACTTACTAGCTCTTATAATAACATTGCTTGTCCTTACTAGCATTTCATAGTACTTACTAGCACTTACTAGCACTTATAATACTTGCTATCACTTAGTAGAACTTGAAAGCACTTATTAGCACTTGCGCGTACTTGCTATCAATTGCTAGCTCATACTAGCACATACTTGCTATCAA
>JAUZND010092527.1:0-14475 GCA_034780555.1 Coelogynopora nodosa | reverse complement strand
GCGTAGCAAAACACATATAATATTGTTACGTAATAGAACAGTGCAACCATCTTCTAAACAATAGTTCATCACAATATGTCTATATGTTTTTTACAAGTCAGTTTATAATCTGCTAAAGTGTGTGAACTTATGATATGATTGTTAAATTGAAGTACATACTTTAATATATTTACTCAAATGAGACTAGTACTAAATAAGAGTTATTATATATTTCTACCTTAGTAAATAGGAGCATATTATGCACTAGAAAGCATTTGGATATATTTATTAAAATTTTTTAAATAATGTCTTTTGTATTAAATTTTATTATTTTTTATTCCACTTTTTTAATTTTAGGGGTAAAGACCTCTGATTATGTATTAATTTCCCTTCATTTGTATCATATTTTTCTAATGATTATAACTTTAAAATTAAATAATAAATAGAATTTTTATTATTTTTAATTATATCCATTAAATAATCATATCACAGATATATTTATTAACAATTGAAATTATAATATTTTGTAATAATCATTGTTATTATTTTATATATTGAAAATTTGTTAAAATAAATAACAATTGAAACAAAAAATTTTTACTTTCAATTTTATGAATGTATATATAAAATAGGTAACAACATGTATTATATATGATTCACAGATTTATAGACAATACTATTCAAATGAGACAATAAACAATTTCGAAAATATATAAATATATAAAAATTGTTATAATGTTGAAAATCAAAAACATGAGATTCATGAAATAATTTGCGTAATGCATCTGTCACACCATGAAAGTTCTTTGAGGTAGATCTCTTAATAATTATCATCAGATAATAATGCATAATTTATACTGTATAGTATTTCTTTATCAATAAAAAATAGAACAAATTATTTTTACTTGAATTTTTTTTTGGTTATATCTTGTTTATAATTTCATTACATATCAAATTGCACCTTATTGCTATTTTAAATTTAAGCAGAATTTTTGTAAGTAAGGTAAATTTATATTTTGGGTCATGAAGAGTAACCCTTAATAGATATTATATAAATAATTTTGTGATCCTTTCTAAAAGCAATTATATGAAATTTCTTTTTAAGCTTTTTATTATTCATTAATTATATATTTAAAAGAAGCATATACAAATATTAATTATCTACATACCAATCAGTCCCATAACCAGTTTTTTACAAGTGGGAGGGGAGGGGAGTTGATTCAGGATGTTTGTTCCTCACCTATTTCCCTCCTAATAAAAATATATCTTAATAATAAAACAAAAAATCAAAGGATAATTGGTATGCAACATAATATTGAAAGAAATAGCCAATGTTATAATTATAAAACACATACACTATTAATATCATAGAGTATTTAACATTGTAAATGATTTATATTAATAATATACAGTTATTTTCCTAGAACTAAAATATGATATATAATCTCTTAGAATGGACAACTATTTCTGCAGCCTGTATATGTGTGGCGATGTCTATATAGATCTAATAAATGCTGATCTGTGAAATTCCACAGATTTAAGGTGTGTGATTAAATGAAATTGTTGAACACCGAATAAAGTATAATAATAATGCTCTAAAAATATGTTCCCCACATTTTCGCGCCCATTAGTTTTTAAGAGGGTTTGTTCTACCCCAATAGAGAACACATTTTTTTAAATGTACATTTATTTAATATTTTATTATTGTGATATTTATATATTTATCATATTTAAAATATTTTTAACTTCAATATATATTCTGCTTAATGTATCAATAATTTCATTGATATCAATACATTGCTTACTATTATTATTCCTTTTCATTGTTTGTATCCAATATCACTGAAAAATAAAACAAAATGTATTCACTGAATATAACCTTATGGTAATATTATATACTAAATTGTACTGTTTTTAAATTCACTTTTTGCCATCTCTTGATTAGGCCTATTTTGTAGGTGAAATATAAATTAGTAAATTATTGGTTATTTATTATTTTTTTATTACCTTAAACAGTTCTTTGTCTTCAAACAGTTATATTTTTGTATAAATCAATAGTATAAGATTGTCGAAACCCCACTCTTTTAAAAGTTACATGGCTCCTTGAAAAATCATTGATAATAATTAAATTTGCAGAAGCTGTTTTATATTTCATTCCTCAAAACCACTACAAAACAAATAAAAATGATATAAAGTAGAAACCAAAAATTATCAAAGTGACTGCAAAAGAAGTAACACAACATTTTATAATAATGGCAAGATGGTTTAAATGAACAATTCAATACCAAACTTGAGAAAGGACAAAGAAAAGGCATATGTTATCATCAAATCAATAATATATATTTTTAAATGTTTACAATACAAAACATGGTGTGCACTCTCTGTAAAATAGACCTAGAGTGATAATATTACAGTCAAACCTGTATAAAAGATAGTCCATTTCATGCCTTTGTACAATGAAGACATAAATTTGTATAAGGAAAACGTGTTTATTAGAATATTTGTCTACTTACAATGGTTTTTTAATAATATTATTAAATATCTTGTTTCAATTAATTTTCATAAATATATATATACAATACATTAAATATTTATTATAGTACATAAGTAATACATATCCTTGCTTTTTTATGAGTTCGTTAATCACATCTTTATCGGATAAATTTTGTTTGGGTTATATCACATTAAAAACTGACCTTTAAGAATAAGACTTTTTCACAATTAATATGGGTGAAATTTGATATATAAAATCATGGTTAAAAAGTTTGCGTCCAATGTTTTAGTTTTATTTTTTGGTCAGATATTCATTTCTTAATTTTAATCAAATTGTTTTTTTATGATATGCTTTTAAATGGAATAAATTCAGTTAAAATGTGGTATTCTTACTATATATAAGTAGTTAATGTAAGTAGTAAGTAAGTAGTTAATGTTATATTATTTAATGTGTGAACCAAATTGAAACAAAATTGGTTGTTGACAATTCATTATATTGTACTAAGCTGTATAATTGCAGAAAGATATTAATACTAATAGGTTCATGTTAATAAATATGATAAAAAATGTGGACTATTCATTATATTTTATATGATTCATAAAAATAATTTGTATTCATATATTCACTTCGATAATTAATTATTTTAATAATTATTAAATAATTACTTAATATATTTTAATATACTTTAATATATTTTAATATACTTTAATATATTTTAATATACTTGACTATATTTTAATATACTTTAATATATTACTTAATATACTTTAATATATTTTAATTAATAATAATTGTTTCATATAATACCTTGATTCACTTGATATTGTAATAGTTTCGTAAACCTTTCATATTTATTGTCAAATAGGCAATATGGTTCAAATTGCATATCACGTAGTAAAAGTGTGTCATTTTTCATTTTTACAGCATAGTTTAAAGTATGTTATATACTTTATATAATAACAAAAAAAATTCTTTATTATATATTTTTTATGACAATTTTGATCAGAATTTATGACTAATAATGTAGTAAACTTAATGAACATTTCACAGCTTATAAATAATCCATGAAAATAGAACGCTGGGGATGACTGGAACCTTTACATTGCCTCTACAAGGTTTAAGTTGGAACTAGAATAGGAAACTAATCTACCTTAAATATGTAAGGCTTTTGAAAATAGCATGTATGTTTCGGTTCATTATTGTACATGTAGGTTAAATAAATGTTTCTGAAGTTTCTAAAGTATTCAATATTTTGACCTACTTTCCAATGAAAACGCCATAAGACAAGGGCGAAAGGGAAATGAGCAAACTGTCAAAGCCAATAACGTCAAAGACAATAAGCCGCGCGTGTACACAGTATATAAAACCTAGTAGAACCGAAACAATCACCACAGTGAGGGGTATCACCAATCTGTCCTCCAGTGATCCCATCGGGCAATGCACGCGGCGCACGTGGTGGCGGTTCCCGCGGTGGTTCCCGAAGTTACAGCTCTTATCGATCCTACTCGTCCTATCGATCCAGTGGGGGGTCCGGGGGCCGATACCGGGGTTGGAGCACCAGCCGGAAGATCGCGGTGATCAACAGCGGCGGGGTCTACATGTCGACCTACTACCACACTCGATATCGGAGCTATGACAATGGCCAGTGTGAGTTGAGATCTACCGTTCTTGAGGGGGAGTCGTTTGTTCTCTAAAAGACCCGCTATGCGGTGCATTGGTCTATAGATGTGAACCCCTGATCTGTAAATTGTCTCTAAGGGTCAATCTGCTTTTTTGGGTACCGTGTCTAGTTATAGGCTTACGTACTTTAATATCGACCCGTTTTTAGGTTATGAAAAAGCTCCTTTGCCTATAAGGAGACTCGATTTTAGTACAAAAGACGAACTTTTCATGGTTGTAGAATCTTATTTGTACGATAATAATGTTATAATACGAAGTGTGCACGTATTTTTACAGGAAATGACTTCTTTTAATTAGCCTTATTGAATATTCTGTCTATTAATAATTTACGACACAATAACATATAATAAGTACCAGAGGCGAATGCAGGATTTTCAAAAGGGGGTTTCCGGTAGTTTAGGTACGCCAAAGTAAAAGTACGTATTTTTCAAAGTTGAATTTTTTTGCGCTTTAGTATAGGCATATAAAGTTATTAAAACTCTATTTTATACAAGGTATTGTTCATAATTATAAGCCAGAGTTTAATATTATAATAATTCTTGTAAATATTACGTGTGGTACATAAAACGTATATACTATTTAAAGGAAGAATTAACGAACACAATTTCATTGGATTGAACAATATTTACTCCCATGTCAAAAACCCATCCAAAATGTTTCCCTTTGTAATCCTAGTTAGCCGGCGGAACTCACTGCATTATGTTCCATATTATTACGAATGAGTTGAAACTGTGTGATTTTGTTGACTTAGTTACCTCTGTTGCTAACTAACCTTGGCCATGTGTGACACACCACTATATTTGGCAATTGTTGTTTACTCTCGAATATCGGTGTTTACCGTTGTCAAACAAGACGAGGTCGTGTTAGTTAACGATCGATAAAAACATTGAGGTGATTTCGTGTGGCGGGTTGCGCATTTAATAGTGGATTGTTTAATTATTTACTTGAGTTAATTTGGTGCTTGGAAAGTGTGAGAAGACTTTCTAATATAGTCCTCCTACCTTTTGTTATTTAATAAGTATTATATAACTGAGAAGATTCACTGTCGTATATAACTGTTATTATCCTATTATATGTATTACTAAATAATATAACATTATATTAAGAGAATTTTTAAACTTCCTCAAAATGCATACACAAATTTATTCCTCGTCCACTTCTATTCATGGTGTATGCAATTATTGATTATAAGAAGCAACAAATTACAATATCGTTCTTTTTGCTACTTATTAGCTCAGTTCAGGTTTGATTTAAAGCGCTTTTTTTTGCTAACTGGTTATTTTGTATCAATGGATTTTGATCTTATCTAGTTTTATGCAAATCGACTCTTCTTGAATTCAGTAGTACCTACTTTACAACGCCCGCTAGGTACTCCATATTATGTAGTACCTAGCGGGCGTTGTAAGGTAGGTCCTACTGAATTCAAGAAGATATTTCGTTGGTGTGGTCTGCTGAGGAGCCCTAATAAGGACGAAACAGCGCTGACAACCAGACCTCCCTGCCGATGAATATGCTTCAGAAGTATATTTGAAAGGTTTCATTTATTAATACGCAACCCGTATTGTGTACTATTACTGCTGTTGAATCCATGTATAGGACAGGGGGCCAGGGGGGATCTTTGGGGTCGGACGAACCCCCACCACCCTCCTAGATGAAAAGGCGGGTCCTCTCATCATCTACTGTTAATAATTTGTTAAGTAGAAATTTAATAAAAATATTGTAATCTAATAATCCTAGATACCCTCTAAAAAAATGTTCTTCTATCTCTGTATGTATTTTTATTCCTATTTAATCAATTTCGCTTTATTTAAAAAACTAAATTTATTACTTTTAATATGAAAAAACAGTAATGGAAATAATTTTAAATAATTATTGATTTTTAAAATTTTTACTATTCGATATTTTTACCAAATAATAAGGTTTCGACCCCGCACCCCCTAAAAATGTCTGTCTACAGGGCCTATACTACTGATAAGATATTTTGTGCCAATGTTGAACTCGTACAAACCTTTTACAAGTATGAATCCAATTTTTTTATTTCTTAAAAAGATGCTCATTCTCTCTGTCTGCTGTTAACAGTTCTACATCTTTAATATAACCTTCTCGTTGGTGTACACACTAGAAGTGTTCTTTAGTTGGTAGAGCTAGCTGTGCATACATGAAGGGTGACCTTTTGCGGAATGTTGAGGCTGGTATGATCGAACACAATAAGTTTACCGCAATGAGTTATGTTGAGTCACTTATGTGAAAATGTAATGTGTTTTCGAATAGCACACTCTATTGGTAGTCTATTTAGGAACATTGATGTGCTTATTAATATGCACAAGTGAACGTAAACATGTTGAACATATTTGTTATCACTAGTGTCTTCAAAATCGTTGTCTGTAAGCGTGCTAAAAAAGATTTGGAAGAACGTAGATAAAGATGTAAATGCTCAAAAAGTTTCAAGCAATGTATGTTCAAAGTTTCAATTGTCGATTACTGTGGCTATCAAAATTCATCAATACATTATCGTAGCGCCGCATGCAGAATTCTACTTGTATTTCTATATTGTTTGGAGTATTTATTCTGTTATTCAGTGTTACAGTAACATATTCTACGAAAATATTTGGACTCGTAAATGAAATTGTATACATAGGTAGATCCTTAAAATATGTTGTTAGTAAATGATCAAACATCCTCTTCTGTGGGTCAATTTAACCCCCCTTCAGTGCTTTTGTAGTAGAAAGATGTGACATATACCCTTTACAATATGATGTGTGCTCTACAAACGTGTTGTAGGCCTATTGTTCATTTTACGTTATCGTAAGTTGCAGATCACCTATTATTGAATTTACGTCGTGTTTTTGAAAAGCAGTTGAATATTTGAGTGAGTAATTGTATAATCATAATCAAATAATATTTAGGTTATAAATAAGGAGTTCATATTATAATAATATATAATATCCTGCAGATATTTGTAAATGTTGTGATAAAGAGTTGGCTTATTTATAGAAATATAAATATAGATTAAGTATACTTTATAATGGGTACACCATATTGTGGTCTGGGTGAAGAGAATTAATTGCTCAACATAATTTATAGAACATAATTGCCATCCCCTTCCTTTGAAACTTTCCGTAATCATTACCTATTGGTCGATTTGTTGTTGTTACTTTTTTTTGACGCAATAGCGATCGCAATCTGCTACAATGGTATTACCGGTCCCCATGGCAACAGCACTCCCTACGGCTACTTCGTCTGCCCTCTCACCACGGACTTCTCCAAAACGTATTGCTGTGGCGACAAAGGCGAAGAGTACTGTTGCGGATTCTGGGAGGGGTAATGAATGCAGATGATCTTTAGTGACTATTTTAGTCACGATTATTTGTTTTACATATAGTGGCTATTTATTGTATTAATTGACAAAAATACTATTTCCGGTCTTTGTAAATTGCTTTATTTTTTTAGGTAATTTGGTGCTATTGGTATTAGTAAGTATTTTTCGTTTTATTTTAACCAATTTAATTTCAGATAATTTAAAAAAATTATCTTGAAAATAGTGTTGAACACTGAAAATTTGATAAATTATAAACATTTATAGTTGCAGTTTACTGGCTTTTAAATTTTACATAATTAATTGTTTTAAATCCCTAAACTCTTAAATTCCTAAACTCTTAAATCCCTAAACTCTTAAATCCCTAAACTCTTAAATCCCTAAACTCTTAAATCCCTAAACTCCTAAATCCTTAAACTCCAAAATCTTTAAAATATATCCATTTAATTTGCATCATAGTAACAGACGTGATGAATGAGTTGAAATGGCATTTATTATTAATATTTTAGAAGAACAGAGTAGTAAAGTAAGCATTTAGGGTATAACAAAAAATGTCAGTGTCGCTGCTCATCATCATCATTGGTCCTATCACTTTCTAGCAGTAGTGGCCCGGGGAAAAGGTGTAGTAAAAGTAGATCATCACCAAGAGAACTTTTCTTGGGCAGCTGATTTTTGAATATAGGTCCTGTAGACAATTTTGATGTTACTGCCTGTGGCAGCTTTGATAAGTTTAGATTATCGCTTGGAGAACTTTTCGCAGACACTTGTGGTTTGGAAATCGGGTAAGAAAATGATGAATGTGTTGTCGTTTACTAAGGAGATTATATTTCTTCATTATTATCGTTGGGTATATTAACATATATTGCGTCGGTATGTTATACTCTTGAATCAGTCTTCTCATTTGAGACCAGCCGATTCGGGCGTAATCAGTTTAGATTGATTAATTTTCCACTGCAAAGTGTATCAAATCCAAAATATGGGACTTGACAATTGGATAACTATTATTATTGAAGATTTGACCTCTCTTCTTAGGGTATGTAGTGATTAGTTAGTAGTTCCAGTAAGATGCGTCCTTTACCACGACAGTATTTTGGTAAACGCATTTGTTGAAAGTAATAGGATCTACTTGCGCTCTCTTGTTGTAATTAGTACTGTTGCTGGTTTGTCAGTTGGTCGGTCAGGCGGATCGAGGGGCCCCTGCAGATCAGATACGTAGGGCCACCGCCATGGCGTACTCGGTCAATACGAACAAGGGATGCATACCTATCCCGAACACTCAAAGCCGCAGGCCGAGGTGCGTTGGGAGCTCCAGAAACCAGTTCTCCAGAGTCTTCTCCTCTTCGCAATGAGGATGTGTATGAGGCATCCCCGCGTCTATGCGAGCTCGATATAATGGCAACACCTGACAATGCCCACTGCGGATCTGCGCAATCATCGTCGCAGTGCACCAGGGTAAGTTTGCCGGTCGTGATGTGACGGTAAAAACGAGGCGTGAACGCTTATGGAAAGATCTCGGGTAATGACTTCCCTTCTAATAAGGGATATGGCCACTCTGAAAGACATCAGGACGGGCTTTGCGACCTATCATCTTTCCGCGGGCCGATCGCAGCCTTCGGGTCCTCCCGTTTCGAGCTTCATTGCCATGAATACCACAGTGACTAGGGATCGACTGGAAGACCGAAGTGCCATTAACCCGCATCAAAGAATATCTCACTGAACCAATAACTGGGTTACAGCAAAAGGTCCCGCTGTTCAAAGCAGCCAAGGCGGACTTACTATCGGAGCCGATCACATATAGACCTCCGAACTTCAGTCCAAGCCATTTAACCGCTAACCCGTTTCCATAGTAAGAAGTGAACTCCGCATCCCTCAAACGCCGGGTTCCCACAATAGTCAGATTTTTATCTGACCCACTCGCATAACGACCTTAGCACTACCACCGCGCCGAACACCATTCTAACTGATCCATCTATATAAACGAGAAATCAAACTGTCCAAAGGTACAAATAGTGTCCAAAATTTTTTTCAAACGGACAATTTCAGAGTCACTATAACAGCTGCCCTCCTCCTGCCCTTTGTTATCCTACTGCCACGGGGCGGGAGTGACTTTGGGAACTCCAAGTCTCGCTGGGCTTTTAATCCAATACTGTTGCAGATTTCTTAAACTATCATACGAAAGCTACTGCATTCTACGAAGAGGTGGCGAACCCCATGGTCTGAGATTATCATGCGTTGGTTCAACCTCGCTGGCCTCAGGGATTTTCCAGTGCTTTGGCTATAGAGCTATAATTGCTACTATATAAGAATATTCAATATAATTGGCGTGGCCGTTTCACAACGAACAATGGTATGGAACCAAGGGAAATCAGCTTCCAAGCGAATAGCATCGACTGGAGCCGTCAAATACATACCGGTTATGAGTCTCAGACACTTATTCTACGCACGGTCAAGCACTTACACTGCGGAGTCAGAGAGCGAGTGTAGCCATCCCGCTTCACAATGCTTGGTAGTAGTCAAAAGGAGAGTCTGGCATACATGCCGAAGCAGTTAACCATTTTATGCCCACTCCTCTATCTACTACGATGACAGCAACAGGCAGCTAAGTGCGCTTTCGGGATTCAATTGTCCGATCAACTCCGAGATAGATTTGTGGTATGGGTGAATGACAGAGAAATCCAGAGGTGTTTAATTCATGGAAACGACCTTACCTTCCAGACCGCCAAGCGTATTCTTGAGACTTCGGATGATGTCAACATAGCAATGAATCAACCCACCGAAGTGATGTAGAAGACAACCGAGAAGCGAATCAAGGCCATATATTCAACACAAGGCACCCTATCCCATTTGAGTCAGAAGAAGACGCACTCAGGGCAAGGCAAGTCCAGTCAAGGCAGGTCGGCGTACACCACTGGACCAACTTCTAAAATCAGCTGCTATTCTTGCAGAGGGGATCACCTAAAAAAGGACTGCAAGTTCAGGAAAGCGAAATGACACAAGGGCCACAAATCTTGTCACATTGCCAAAGTGTACCGAGCTCCAAATTCGGTGAAGATGGTTTCGGTCAAGTCTGACGAGGAACCTAATGTCGATATTTTCACGGTTTCTTCAAGGTCGCATTTACTTCACAAAATTCAATTCCAAAACGGACAATCGCTGAACTTCATCATGGATACGGGCAGCCCAATCAACTTCATGGCGGTTTCCAACCTCCATAGTATTGGTCTCGGGTCAAATGCCATTCAGCCAACAAACACCGCAATCAGTGGCGTTTCCAGTCATCCTCATTAGGTCGTGGGTCAATTGACTGCCAAAGTACGGGATGAATCTAACTCCTCCGATCTTCAATTCGGCATCACAGAGGAGTTGCTTTCTTGACTTAGACGGATTACGGGCACTGCATTTCGATGTGGTTCTGTCAAGCGAGACTCAAGTCAATTCTCTGCAGTTACCTCACGAGATCTCCAGCTTGGTCAAACGCTGTAACGCGAACAAGGGCGGAATCAAGATGGATCCTGCTCATCTCAATCCGGCTTATCTCATCCTGAAGGCGCGACCTTTAGCTTTTGGACTCCGGCCGGCGGTGGAGAACAACATCAACGAACTGGTCAAAGAGGGTATTCTACGTACTGTGCTTTTCAGAGTATGGGCTACCCCGCTTGTTACCCCTCTCAAGTTGAATGATCTCCCGCAGATCTGTGTGGATTTCCGAATCAGCCTCAATCCTCATCTAAAGCGGACTGCAAACACCAGACTCGAGTTGGAGACATGTTTCAAGGACTCCAAGGCTCGCAATGTTCTCAACGATCGATCTCACCAATGCTTTCTTACAAATTCCGTTGGATGACGAGTCAATGGAGCTAACCACCATCAACACAATGTGTGTACTCTTCCAATATCAATTCCTTCCATTTGATCTTAACGTTTCTCCTGCTATCTTTCAAAAGGTGATCAACGACATAACCGAGATTGTCCCAAGGATTCGGTCCTACCAAGACTACATCTTGGTGCACGCTGCAATAAGAGAAGATCACAATGCGATACTGCTACAACTTCTACAGGTACAAGAAGAATGTACAAATTAATGCCAAGAAGTCGGTATTCGGGACTGAGAAGATTCGGTATCTCGAGTAATATATCAACAATCAAGGAATCTTCCCAGATGTGGGACAAATTCAAGCGGTCAAGAAGGCACCCACTCCTAAGTCCCCAGAGGAACTGAGCTCCTTTCTTGGTTTCATGCACTACTACAGCAAGTTCGTGCCCAATTTTGCTGGAATGGTTCAATCTCTCTTCGATCTACTGGGAATGGAGACGTTTCAATGGTCGGACGAAGTGAACCAGGCATACTCTGCACTCGTCGACGAGGTGGTCTAAGGAAACGTGCTCATGAGTTTTGAACAATGTATTTACTTAGAGGTCGTGGTCAATGCTTCTGAACGGGCGATTGGTGCTGTCCTTCAACAGTCGGGTCAACCAGTCATCTGCATCTTCAGGAAACTGAGTAAGGCAGAACTTACAGAAACTATTCGCAGACTCAGAAAGAAGCTCTCGCAATCGTATGGGTAATGAAGCGACTTCACAAGTACATTATGCGTTTGGATCCCGATTCAAGATCGTCTGAGATCATCAAGCCCAGCAATAAATATTCAATCCGGCTTCCTCAGTGGGTAAGACGACTTCCTCAATCGAGATGTGGGCTTATCAGTATGATATCGAGCACAGGCCTGCATGCCAACAAATCTCTCAAGCTGACTACCTGTCGAGACATTTCTACCAAGAGTCTCCAACGGATGAAGGGACATCTGTGCTGTTGGTCAATCCACTATAGTAATTGACGGAAATCTCCTTCTACGATAATCCAAGCTGGCATATGGATCAATTCAAGCTTGCCTGCGGAATGGATGGTCAATCTCCGCCACGAAACGCTTCACGGAGGTCTACCGACATCGAGAAGAGGTGTTAATGCAACCGGACGGAGTTATTATGGATAACGAACTGGTACTCATTACTCTAACCTGCCGAGAAGCAATGCTCCAACACCTTTACCAGGAGCACTTGGGTCGAGACAGGATGAAATCGTTGGCTCGCTTCCTCTGCCGGTGGCCTTCTCTAGATGCGGACATTCAGACCTTCCTCAAGCAATGTCCTATGTGTCTCCGCAAGCCAAGGTCTCATCCCAACTGGAAGCCCTGGTCTACTCCATTTTCCCCGGCTATGCAGAGAGTGCATGCGGACTACTGTGGTCCATCCCTCAACAAATACTACGCTCTAATGGTTGAAAATGCCTACGGCAAGTTTCCCGAGGTGTTCCTGACGACCAATGCAACCGCCAGCTTCACGAAACAGGCCCTTCAGAAATTCTTTGCGAGGGAGGGAATCGCACAAGTGATGGTTTCAGACAATGGAACGCACTTCACCGGAGAAGAGCTGCAGGCGTGGCTCAAATCAATTAGACGTCATGCTGTGCTTAAGGCACCACGGCACCCTTGCTCAAATGGACAAGCCGAAAACTTCTTAAGGACTTTGAAGACTGCGGTGACAGCCAATCAACCAACAATGTACGAGGACCTCAACAGTGGGATCGATACTTTTCTTCTACAGTATCGCAATGCGGTTCACTCCACCACCAAGAAATCATCGGCGATGATGTTCAAAGGTCGAAATCTTAGCTTTTCAACCAACCTGGACACAACCGATGTAACGTTCTACCGAGGAAATAACACCAGGCCTTGCGATGGTCTGGTCCTGGCTCCGAAGGGTTCTCGGATGTTCATGGTCTTGGATCTGGCAGATGGGTGTACACTTGTACGTCACTTGGACAAAATCAATGTACCAAACCCTTGTCAGGACTCTCTACCAGGGACGACAAATTCTATCATCTCCCCCCAGTTGAAACCTTAACTCCAATTCGGCCCGTCACTCCGAGAGACGCACAACTCAACCGACGACACATTATCCTGTCGACTAGATGAGACGGTACCTACTAACTAGCCAGTGGTTCTTCCAACGCGGTCTCCCTCCAATCGACTCAGACAAAGGCTAACCAAGTTGAACGACTATCAATCCTGAGAAAGAGAAGTTGTAGCAGTTCACTACTTGATTCAGGTGTTACTTTTGCTACGCGCGCTCGCGGCATATAGTGCTATTTATAACAAAAGAAGTTGTCAAACTGGTTAGCCAATCAGGTACTAATAGACGTTTGGACAGTTATTGTAAACGTATATAAACTACTAATTTCTGTACTTAATAAATTTCTGCTTTAATAAAGTTTTCTACATTTCTAAACTACGACGTTTCTATTATTTTTTACTCTAACAATATCTTAAATCTTCGCTGTATATCGAAAAATAATCTGATTTTTTAATCCTTAATTTCTACCTTTGTAACCTTTAATTTCTTTCCATAATGTGTTGTTATCGATTTAACTTGTATCGTCTATCTGTCTTTAAGTCACCCTGACTTAATCCTTTCGCTTTTTCTTACATGCTCTTTTCTTATTCCGTAATAAACTCTCCTATAATTGATGGTATACAATTTTCCCCTATGTACAGATCATTCGCGTTTGATAAGACTGTGGATACAGTAAAAAATTATGATATACATTATATCAAAGCTGTTTGGCTTTTTTGTTTTTTATTTTATCTATTTTAAAAATTCTGCTTGGAAGCTAACTTAAATTTTATTCAACAGTGATTGAATTCTCAATATAAGAGTAAGGTTCGGAATTAATGATAACAATTTATAACAGTAATAATATTACGTCAAAGTATCTAACAATAAATAATGACAATGGATATAATACGCAATAAATGATCACAAGTTAATCATAAGAAAAATAAGATTTTAGTCGTAGCAGAGTATTGTTTTAGTATGCTTACAATGTTCGATGAACTCATTAGGCGGGCAAATTATTCCACAAGCTTGTAAACGTAAACGCTCCTTTTATAGTAGATAACGTCCCTTTTTAATAAATAAACAAAATAAGAGCAACAAAGATTTATTGTAT
>JAUZND010092526.1:0-14475 GCA_034780555.1 Coelogynopora nodosa | reverse complement strand
TTAATATATTTTGTTAATATATTGTTAATAAATATTAAAAAAACTCAAATACGAAATTTTTTACGAAACGACCTATACTTAAAATATATAAATAAAAAAATGTTTTTGGATAAAGTGCTTCATTTAATCGTGATTCTAAATTATGCCTTATAAATTAACAAAAGCTGTAAAGATCTATAAAAACACACATTTCCAACGTTTTTATAAATAAGTTTAGTAAATATCGGTGAGTTTTAAAGCAGTGTGTAATAATTTTTTTGTATATTATGGAAATGTCTTCAAAATTGTCTTTATGTTTCGCGTTTTTGATTATAATTTGATAATATAATAGTAAAAACCGGCTGCATATATTTAGTTGAATAGTCAATGTCGTTTATAAATACATTCATTTGCTCGGGATGTGTTTTGGTGAAAGGGTAGCCTAGTACCGCGTAATTACACTGTAAATAACTTACATAATTGTGTGTAATTATTCTATGCAAGTTCGGAGATAAGGCTTTTCTAACATACATGTTACCATATACACGCCAGGTTTTACTAAAAAGACAACCTATTTCAACCAATGAAATTATTACGTCATGTTTGCGCCGTACACAAGATAATAGAGGATATTAATAAAAAGATTATAATTACAAGTTATACCGCAATATAATATCCTCTAATATCTTTGCATCGTATCTTCTATTCAATTACCTTCCACGATGGTTTCAATTTCGAATTTCATTGATTATAAAGGCTTCATGTTTTGAAATGATAACTGAAAATTACGACGTTTAAATTGTTTCATTTTCAAGTAAATATCCCTATTTATATAATTATATTCAAATTACTTATACCATAATTAAAATGGAACAAGTTAGGAAGTCAATATTCTAGTTATTATCTGTGCAGACATAATATTACGTAGTTTATGAAAAAATAAGCAACTTTGGTTTTAAATGTATTAACTTTGCATATGCTGTTACTTATTTATGATATCGAGACTGATTATATTTCTAAATATAAGTTAGTCAATTTAATTTATCTGTTTTTGTCCGCAGTGACGAAAAATTGGAACATTTAAAAAATAAGTGTATCATGTATGAAAACTTAGTCAAATGTTTCGCAAATGATAACTATACCGTTATGTATTGTTGCGAATCTGATACAATTGTCAATATTTAAAAGAAGTTATTTTCGATATTATAATTAAACAATATATTTGTCAATAATATGTCAATGTACTAATTGTCATAAATATACTTTTTCTACTATAGGAACATTTGGTGACTCATTCGATTGTGTTACATAATATAAGACATAGTATCTGTTTTAACATGATGAATTTGTTACTTAATACATTACTTTTCATATTTTGTGGAAATCCTGTTAACATTTCCTAAATAAATAAATAAATTCAATTTATAGTTATATTTAAATATATATATATTTTTTAAATATTATATGTATAATTTTAAAAGTAAATAGAATGGTACTACTTATGACTGAAATGAAAATGTATTGGTTAAAATCATGTATAATGTTTTTAAAATAATCTTGTTAGCTACTAGTTACAATGTATTCATTAGAAAAAATATTGAATAATGGATATAATTACAGTAAATATATACAAAGAGATTGTATCTACATCTTTATATTTCAGATCGAGCCAGATCCATATACTCCAGGTCAATTGAATATGTATGATCTCTGCAATGGGCTTGACAAGTAAATACATTTAATTTGAAGTTTACATTTCATAAATAAAGTCATCCGTTGATGTAATCTTATAACCAAAAAGAATATAAATTTAATATTAAACACATTTCTTAATTAATATATACAAAAGTACAGCGCATGAAATTATGTATGGTGTCACGAAATGTTTTTGAGAAACAGCTTAAATTTCAGATTGTAATTTTTATAATAAAAATTCTGTACCAACCTTTATATTTATGAAAATGTCTTTTGGTAGCAATTTGAATCTGGAATTTGTGCATTTTTACATCACATTAATACTATCTAATATAAGCAAAGTGTAATTGGATATTGAATATAAATATTATTTATATAATGTATAAATGCTACAATTTCTGGTTCATAAATGCATATGTAAAATTAAATGTAATCTTGTTTAAATTGTTTTTTAAAAATAATTGTTAAAAACTGTACGCAAAATTTAAAATGTTAATGAAAATTAAAAAAATGTATACATTTTATTCACATGCAATTAATAGTAGCATAACATCAACATTTATCTGAATAATTAAAAAAAAAAAGTATATTAATTATACAAAAAGATATATATATAGTTTATAAAACAATAATCTCAATGTATAAGTATTGACGCATAATATCTGTGTACCTTTTAATATCAAGAAACGAAACATAAGAAATATGATTAATGTTTACGATAACTTGACAATATTATATAATTTTTGTCATCAATATATATATATATATTTATATAAATACTTTTTAAAGTGAGTTTAAACAAGTAACATTTATAGTTATTATCTACTCAACACACCGTCTGTGTCATCTATATATATATATATAGTCATCAGCTATGTCTAGTACAATAATAACAAATAATAGAAAAAGGAAAAAAAGGGGAAGGTAAATACAGGTGTCTCTGCAAGACATACTATACTATAACATAATATTAAGTAAAGCTAAGCATAAAAATAAGATGGGAAGAAAGGCTGGATGGGAAGCGAAGTATACGCGTAAAGTATAGAACAAAAATGAGCTCAACATAGCGGGAGCACAAAATAGTTATGAAAGAAAACACAGTTTCAAGAAAAAACATAAAAAACAACAAAATAACATTTATAGAAAATGTTGAGAGGCATTCCCATATTGGGGCGGAACGAATTGCGAAAAAGTTTAGTATAATATACTGTTTGTGAAATTTCCCAATATATATATATATATATATATAGTTTATATAGTGTTGTTAACAAGTCTTTAAAATTTTGGAATGAAATGTTATTATCCGCATCGAACGTTTCTGGCAATAAAATGCTTTGTTTCCCTTTTACGATTTGAAGGCATCTGGCGATATCCCAGCACTTATTGATGTTAAAAAAGGGGAATTAACTGGGGGTTATTACATGCCGACATAGCCTAAGTATATTTGTGTTTTCAAAGTGCACTAACTTTGAAAGCAGTCATGGATTTAATCACGTAATGGATTTAATGCCATAACATTTTTAATTCAATTTACTGATAATTGGTGTTTTTCATAGTTAAACAAATATAAGTATATTTTGCATATGTATATAAAATACATTTAGCCATACTACTAATAACTTTAATATAAGCAGTCGCAAACCACATTATTTTAGTGTCAAGGCTGACAAGATCTATTTTGCCCATTTTAGTCTTTTTTTCAAACAAAACATTATTTAACCACACATATTTTATACAATGCTGTACTTTTGAAAACTGTAGAAAGATTTCAGTAAACTTCTTTTTGCATAAATATTGTTATATCTTAATCATAGCTAATCCAACTAATAAGGAGTTATAATAATAATTTGAAATAAGAATGGAATGAAATTTGTTAATTATATGATTCATCCAGATACAGAAATTGTATTCTCCCGACACATTTAAATCATCGACATAATATCATACCTATTTAATAAAAAAAAAACAGAATTGATTTAAATGCGACAATCGCTGCGTTAAAAAATGCATAAATTCAAGTAAAATATAATAATTATTTAGTTAAACTTACCACAAAATATATGTCAAATTCTTCCTTTTGAGTCAATCAAACACGATATTCGATATATATGTCAAATTCTTCCTTTTGAGTCAATCAAACACGATATTCGATATATATGTCAATGTCGGAATGACGTTTGAGCTTCTCATTGTTATTCTATTTTAACAATCTACTTCATTCAGAGTGAATTAAAATTAATTGAATTACTGTACATCAGGAATTTATACGTCACAATTATTATTTACTCATCCGTCATTTTGATTTTTACAATACTTGACGCCTTACAATAATTTCTGAGTCAAATATGACTGTTTGGAAGCAAAAAACACGGAATATTCGATAGCATGAATACCGAGATTAAATCTCGAAATATGATGCCTTTACCTATAAAAGATAATATACAGAAGCAATTACGTCAATGTAAAGTTACATAATGCAGAGGATTTATTGTATCTTAAACAAATGTAACTACAGAGAATATGGGAAATAAAAAGAAATCATTTATTAGTTTTGATAAGTAAATTATATACTTTTCCAATGATTACAAAAAACTGATTTTTAATTCAGTGTTCTTGTGTACACTGATAAAATCAGCCTTAACATTTAGTTAAATATTAAAAAATTTGGAAGAAAAGTTAAAATCAATTTTATGTTTGGTGTTAGTATAATAAACTGCTAAAGAATTGGTAATAATAAAAGTTCTAATAGTAGATTTATGTTTTTTAATATGAATATATATTTTGTAAACAAATGTTTGTGGGTATTATTGATAACAGTAGACTTAAGAAAGGATAAATATGTAAAATTAAGATTTAAAACGAAAATATTTTAAAGACTACGCATTACTAAAAGCAAGGGGAAAGATGGATGGCGCAATTTCGACCTTATTAGGGGTCATCAGGGGCCCACACCTTCCTGATCCGGTGGCTAAGAGTACTGGCGCAACAGTAACTGGTTTTTGGTTTTTGGTAACCACCCCAAACAATTTGTACTAGTAATAATAATAATACATTTAATTAACGACAAAGTCATAGAAGAATATAAAGTGGGACTTGCTCGCTAACCATCTAATTATTAGTAGTATAAGAAGAGTGGATTCGGTTGCACCACTTGATCTTTGACCCCTCTACACCTCCTTCAAATGTTTCATGATTTTGAATTTTCGCGCAAATGCTGATTTTCAACCCCCCTATTTTTAATTTTTTTTACGATCCGGATCATTGTGGATCATAAATACGCGAAAATCTTTCTTTGGGTATATCTTTTTAGGGTAGTAACCTATGACAACCAAACTTGGTATGATGACTCACCATCATAAGCCAACTCGTTTATACTACTTTTTTTGTAAGTGGTATCATTTTTATTTATTTTTTAATAATTTTTTATATAGTAAAATCAAATTCAATAGATAGAAATTCAGAATGAGTATAAGCTAGTGTCAATTTTTGGAAAATTGGTTGAAATTTAACGAAGTTATAGACATTTTACTTGTTAAATCAATTTTTTGATATGGTAGAATGAAATTAAAAAGATAGACTAGCAGAATAGCTATGAGTCAGTGCTTATTTGTTTAAATCGGTTGAAATTTGACATAGTTGTAGACATTTTACCGTTGTGATTTATTATGGCCATATATTGCACGATGATTTCTATGAGAATGCTGACGTTCACTCAGCTTGATTTTACTACTTACACATTGATTTCGATGAGAATTCCGACTAAATGGACCCAATTATTTTTGTTTGAAATTAATTAAAAAATCATTTTTTATTAAAGTTACACAGTAGTGCTTCATTATATAAAGTTTGAGATGAATTTGTACTTTAATATAATGGATACATTTTATTATAGATATCTCAATATCATCATCACCAACAGGTGAGATATTAATTGAGTCCCATGCATCACGCACTCTGCTGTCAAAAATATACCAAAATCGTTTGATACTCTCCCGTAGAGCTGAATTATAGATAACAAAAGGAGTTTCTTTATGATTTTGTACGATCTCTTCTTCAATTCCTTCCATTGCTTCGTCATTTTTGATATATTTGAATAGTTCAACAAAATTCATCATTTTGTCTTGTACATTGTATTTTAACTCCTTTAGGGTGAATTTTTCTATATGTTTTTCTATATGTTCTCCAGAATTGTATTCAGAAGAGTTGACTCTTTCTCTTCCTTCTCGTCGTCCACAATCTCTTCCATCGATTTTATTGATGTTTCCTCCTCCTCGTCAGACTGTATTGATTCGTCGTCTGTCACTGATTGATTTGAGTTTAAATTCTTGTTAGATATCTTGTGTTTATTGATATCCATGCAGAAAGGCAACTTTGGGAATTTCGTTTCGTCAGTATCTGTGCAGAATTAGTTCAAATTGTCTTTTCAGTTTTGTAGGTAATTAATTTCTTGAAGAACAGTTAAAACAAATCCTTGATCGAAGTAAGCTTTCGTGCGTTAAACAGTACATTGTGTACACACAGTAAGTGTGCAGGAATTCAAAAAATAGCCTTTTACATATGGGACAATTATTATTCATGATTGAAACTTTACCAGACATAAGTTATGTTTATCAACTGTCTAGTTGGTTGTATTTAGTGTATATTTTTTGGATCATAGTATCTGATTATGAGTTATCTTTTCTAGATGTTCTTATACAGTACCTGGCTCGTTTTATAGTGTCTTAATTAATTCTGGTTGGTCATATAAGTAAATATTTACCTAATTATCATGAAATGTAATTATTGTATACATGTTTTCTAATAATTACGATGGTCTTCAACATGATTAATTTACAATTTTTTAAATTTTAGATGGTCTCTTATACTTACTGTTTCGTTCTATATTGTCTTAATTCATTTCGTTGGTCATATATAAATGAACATTCACCAAATTATAATTTCATAAAACAAATTCCCATTATTATGAATAATTGAATCACAAATGATTAATGAGATATAATGACATTTATTAATATAATTATTTCAAAATTATACAGGAGCAGACAGAGTAGGAAAGTAAGCATACAAATGACTGTAATACTTACACATGCACATGCAAATCCTCGTATACTTATAATTGTTGTATTCTGAGATCAACAAAATCTTAATTTATTTTTGCCTTTCGCTCATTAGGCACTCCGAGGAGGTTTGATAATTTCAAATACGATCATTAGTGCCGAGAGCTGGATGCAGAATGGATTTTAGCTGTAAAAGCTTCTCTATTTATACTCGAGGTGAAGAAGATCAATCTTTATGTAGCAAAATCAAGCTGAGTGAACGTCAGAATTCTCATTGAAATCATCATGCAATATATATCGCTTAATACATCACAATGGTAAAATGTCTAAAACTCTGTCAAATTTCAACCGATTTAAGAAAAAATAAGTTTATTTTAAATTTTTATAAAAAAATTAATTAAAAAAATTAATTAGTTGTAAATCATAAAATGTCTATAACTTTGTTAAAATTACAACCGAATTGAAAAAAATGGACACTAGCTCATAGTTATTTTGAATGTCTATCTGAATATTATATTTTATTTTATTATGTAACAAATATTATAAAAATATAAATGAAAAATACATAATACTACTTAAAAAAAAACAGTAATGTAAAAGATTTGGCTTATGTTGGTGAGTCATCATACCAAGTTTGGTTGTCATAAGTTGTAAACATCAAACGTTATAGGCTTTATATTTTATATTATAGGTTTCCGAACAAATTATCAAGACTAAATTATTATTATATACAATTAATAAACCTTTTAAGACTAATCAGATACCAACTTGATAACTAATCAGATACCAACTTGATACCTAATCAGATACCAACTTTTTACACCACAGACAAGGAGGGAATTTGTGCGTATTCCCCCTCCCCATTTAGAAATTCTCCTATAAATATGTCTACTATACTTAGAAAGACTAATAATTTGTAAGTATGTTGTTATTTCATATTGTCAGTGATCTCTATAACAATTACCAATTGTTCATCAATCTTTTGTAGAGTGGAGGTCTTCCCTTTTTTCAGAGTGAAACCTGTGGATTGTTTACATAACAAATAAGGGAAAGTTATGGAAATGCTACTGTTAGTGTCAATAGCTGCTTGATTATATTGAATGTGTGTATTTCAATACTGTGTAACATTGTTAACGAATCAATTGAAATAACCATCGATTTGTTTATTTTGTTTTAACCATCGGCTTCAATATTTGTTTATTTTATTTATAGTTGAAATGTGTGATTTTTTTATACTGAAGTGAAAAGCTAGAAATATCGCATTATTTAGTGAATTGTCATTATATATACACACATATATATATATAGATAATCTAGATTCTCATGATTAACTTTTGCAGAAATTTAGTTTTACCTTTACATTATATATTATACTTTCTAGTACACGAAACTAATATGAAACCAACCGTCAAAAAAAATGAAATTTAATCATTTGCAACAACAAATGAACTGCCTTAAAATCAATATAGTCTCTATCACTCAGCCCCCTCCATAAAGACAAAAGCGGTTTCAGAGACAGTCAATATTTAAACATGGCGAAAGTAAATAGTTGGAAATAGTTGCTGGGTGTCTAATGACTTTTGAGTTTAAACTTTTGGATTAGAAAGTTTTGGGACAAAAAAAGTATGTGTTTCAATATGGCAATTATTTTAGGTCGGATCTGACACGAAGTTTTAAACTCGGTATTTGAAGAAAATGCGAGATTGATGATGTAGCCAAAAAAGTATATTTCTCTGTGAATTATTAAGAAGTTACAAAACACGTTCTAATCGGGGTGTTGTAGATAACTATTGAAATTATACACTAATGATTTGAATGCCTATACTGTTGTGCATAATAGAGTATCCATTACTAAGAATAATCTCCGTTACAGAACTAATTAATTCAGTCAATGCACTTTGCTATGTCTGCGTAATTTTCTCGGAACAATCATTCATGCTTTCAACAGTCTTTTTCATCAAAGGATAATTGTGAAATTCTTATGGGTTTCATTTGTTAACAAATACATATCACACGATTTTTAAACTGTTATAGAATGCCTTATGAATGAAACAGTAAGATTTATTTAATCAATAAAAATATTAAAGATTACAAGTGTACCCTGTTTATATGTTTCAATACTTGTAACGCTTAATATTAAAGTCATTTAAATGTTTAATTGTATATTCAACTTGCTTTTCCAAAAGTCACGTTTGAAAATAGTCTGTTTAGCTCATTAAAATTCTTAATGCAATTAATTAAAACTTGTTGTCATTTATGTTCAGGCCTAACGACCCCTACACAGCCTCAATAAGCAAGTGAACAACCTCTAATTATTCTCATAATTTAAATATCGCCCAGTTACAGTACCTCCTCACCTTCCATATAATTCAGACAAAGGATAACATTCTCCCAAATATTTTTCATAGCTTACCGACTCATATTCTCGAGGTTCACTATATTGTAAGAGGCCTATATTATATTTTTAGAAGGTAGAATCAACAGTGTAACTAATGCATAAATATTTGATTAATAATTTGAGAGGATGCTTGGTGTCAAAAGATAGAGCTTTGAATCTATATTAGCGCACACTACTGCTGCAGAAATGTTGAGATTTTGTTCAGCTTATTTATTTGATGGTTTAAAACATATAATGCTAACAATGGGGATTATTGATAAACTTAATTAAATATAGTTGCTATCGTCAAACCAGACGTTGAATTTGATTTAAAATTAAGTGATCTTTTTTTAGATGATATTTTCTTCTATATAAAGGTTATTATTATTATAGTTGTTATTTAAACACAACATGTATCACGCGTTCCTATTGGTCGATTCTAACAATGCGAACATGTATCACGCGTTCCTATTGGTCGATTCTAACAATGCGAACATGTATCATGCCTTGTTGATTGATTCTTACAATGCGAAAATTAATTTTCCAAATTAACGAATTTAAATGATATAATGGAAGCTAGTAGCACCACGTATGGATCAGACAGTAAAATATAATTAATAATTAAAGACAACATGTTATTCTACATTTTAATAGAAAATATGCATTAAATTTGATAGTCTTTTGGGTTTTTTAAGGATTGTAAATAATATTTAATGTAATACATATTACTTGTATTTTTAAAAATTATTTAAGGATAGCTTTTATAAATATTAAAAAAGGTTAAATAATTATGACAATTTTTAATTTGGTTAAACATATTAAACATTTGTTATAGGCCTATATTATAGTTTTAAATATTAAAATAAATAAATCTGATAAATGGGTCACAAAATTGGGTAAATCATATTAAAACAATGTTAGGCTTTTTAAAATATTCCATTGAAAACATCCTAAATTATTAAATAATTCTACTTAGATATCTAAAAATTTAATTTGAAAATATGTCATCAGTTTTGTACATTTACATCATAGTTGACAATTATTTTTTCTAAAACACAATTAAACAAATGTTATTATTCTAATGTTTTATAATTCGTTGGCATCAATCGCACTATATGTAAAAGCCACTATGTCAAATTATGTAGATATTGATTTTTTACACTCATCTCCGTCCATTTTATTTCAGTATGAAGTTACATAGTTACATATTATTGCGTCTGTATATTCAAATACGTTTAGTGAGCAACCAATCCAGTTTCAGAAGTGGTTACCTTTGTTTGAGATGGTCCTGGGACAATATTTCAAGGTTAATGTTTTTTCCGAATTTTAAATTTTATTTTTAGATTAGGCCAACAGTTTTCTGTTGAACCCGATCGCATGAAAATAGTTGTTTTATGTGACGTTAAAAACATTAGTAACAGTTTTTATTTGCACAGGAAACAATGCTTGTAAGAAATTATTACTTTTTAAAACAAGCTTTAGTCATTCCATAACTTGGTAAATAGTAATGAATGTATTGTAAGTCTAGCTAATTGATTATAGATTAAGAATTGAATTAGGCAAAACTAATTATACTGTAATTAATGTTAAACTAAAACTATATAATTCATATTATTTAGAAGGAAAAAATGTAATAGATTATTTTATACTTAACATCAAGAATTTCGGTTATTAGCATATCTTCTCACCATTTTCTTTATACGTCGATTGTCATATTTAAAACGCAACAAAGACCTTTGAAAACAATTTCCACTAGTGGGAAAATTGTTGATCAAGAAGTCATGTATTGTTAGTTAAACTGACATCTGAATAATAAAAACACAGAAATTCTATTCATTAGCGCACTATAAGTTTAGGGGTGGTCCTCTTTGAGTAGGTTATTATTATAGAAGAAATAAAATGGTTACAACCGAATACAAATGTAGTTGTCAGAATAGTTTGCCTTATTAATGAATCAAATGTCAGATATGATAATGCATGACAAACAGTTCCCCCATATAGACGGAGCTGGCTTTTGTTATTTTTGTGTTGCATTTTAAATAATATGGAATCCTGCATTACTCTTACTTGATTTTAGATATCCATTGTTTTGCATTCTGAAATTGTAGTTTTTTATTCTACTAGTGAAAAATACATGATATAATCTGTTATTATTATTCTGAAAATAATCGCATTTATTACTTTTGAAATAAAAAAACTTATCACAAGTTATGGTATTTTGTTTATTCGTTTAGTCAACTCAACATCTTAAAGATAGATGGTCGAACACATTACTTAAAACGTTAAATTAGTAAGAAAAAGGAAAAACAAATCTTTAATAAACTATTTTTTTAAAATATGAACTATAAACTATTTTTTAGGTATTTAAACATGGTAAGGCATTTTATATAATAATTAAAAAAACGTTGGTTGCCAGGTATTTTACAATAATACATTAAAAACATAAATGTCAACACACCTCAACTTTTATCAGCACCAAACATTAACTATATATTGTTCTGCATAAAGTTGAAAAGCTATATGTAACATCTGCAAGAGAAACTAAATCCAAGAAAACGAGTAATACTTATTAATTCATAGTATAGAGGCAAATTACTGCATACTAAAGTTTGCAACATAAATAAAACATTTCACATTTACAGTTCCAATTAGAGTTCAACGAAAAAAATTGGTTCAACAATTCTAGCCTTTGTTCCTCTGATGGCCTACCATTTAATTTTAGAGCTTCGCTTTATGAAAAGCACTGTCTTGATCAAGCAAATTTAAGTTCGGCTAAGGTTAGCTCTTAAGTCAGAATCAGACAGAAAACAGAGAATGAAGGCATTTAACAGTTATAATCAGTTTCAGTGATAGACTTTTAGGGATAGGTTAGTGGTTTCAGTTAATCTTGATGTAAACACAATTCGTTTACATGGTAACAATAGAAAGTGCAATATTTTCAATAGTTTTTAAACGTATATTTTCAAATATTTCACGAAATGAACCAACCATTTTTATATATTCGTTTTGTAAGTCTTGATATATTCATTGGTAAGACGAAATGTTATTACACGAATTTGACATTTTAATATTTTGTTTAACAAATACTCAATTTATTGTATTATTGATTTATAATTTTTAAAAAATTCTTTTAATTTCCTTGAAAACTGAACTCCATGATTTAAAATTGGTTAATATGGTTAATCTTTAAATTCCAATATAAAAACTAATATTTAGTTTGCATGTGTACAATTTACTTTGACCAAAAGTTAATCGAGACGCCCATGTAATCAATTAGTACAAAACCCCGCAAGACTTTACATATAGGCTAGTAAAAAACAAAAAAACATGATGCAAATTATACACAAGACAGTTAAAGAAATGATTGTACTAAATGAAAATATCAATAAAAAAATCGACGTAAAAAGATAATTAGACATACCGTTAAGGCTAGACGTGATATGGTTAATATTAAACGTTTCTATTTTAATAAATAATAAAATCATTAAAATGAATCAATCATATGTCAATTCAATGTCAAAACATTGATTCAGTACTTCGATGAAGAATGATGTATTATACGACAATATATACCTATAAGGTTTCTAATATAAATGATTGTATACCTTTTCTGGTACTAAACTCTTTGTTATAATTTTATAAAAAGAAATCAAACCTCCACATTGTTCAAAATACCCAATAGTTTGACGATTTAACGATTTATTAATTATTGAATATGTCTAATATATATTTAATCTTTTGAGATTTGAACGTAACCATTTCGATATAAAACATGAGGAATAAGATGAATATAATAAAATATTACGTAACATTTAGCAAACTAAAACAAAATATGTGATTTAATAGTTTATTGTAATATATCCACGTATATTATTACTTAATGACTTTGGAAATTGATAAAAGTAAAAACACCTCAGATTATGATTCATAATAAAACTTATTTAATTTGTGCGTTAATATTAAATTTTATTTATCAATAATTAATACTAAGTTAAATAAACTATAGCCAGTATTAAATTATTGATTTTATTATAATATTTACAAAATCAATCGTGGTAATTGTAAATGTAATTGTACTCGTAACCAATCAATTGTAACACAAATTAAACGAACGTAGTATAAATAAAATAAGAACTAGAATAGAACTTTCGACTTTTCAATCTTTTTCAATACATACATAATTAATTGTGAAGCTAGTAGTAAATTACATAAAATTAAAAAAAATTTTTTTTTTGAAATGTATAGTTTATTTAAATATAATAAATTAATAATGTTTAATATTAAAAACTTTAATTTCAGATTTATGTCATTTACATGACTTCAGTATTTAAAAAGAAGCTTAAAAAGTCGAAATTGTTACGCTAAATATATAATATTTTGTTCCAAATTCGTTTTCCTTACTTCTTATATATATATATATATATAGATTTATATAAATTTCAAATTTCGCCTTGTTATTGTAAGATACATTTAGTTATACGTTTAATTCAACATATATGTATAACGCAATATCTGTATCTATACATTAACTGTATCTCACCATAAAAAGGCGAAAATTGAAATTAGTATTAAATAAATATAAACAATTATTTCAAAGGAGTAGCATTCATTTATAAAACCATAAAATGCAATTTAAAAATAACATATATTAATAATAAATATTATTTTTTTTGTTGAGCTTCATTAATTTGCGGTTCACATAATTTTTGAAACTTCTTCTTTTAAAATTGAATGAATGCAATAAGGGCACTTCGATGTTATCTGCTTATATTATCCAACTAATACATCATTACATATATTTTCTAGAATTCGTCAAGAGAATAACAACCCTAAGACCCAGCACTACAAGAAAAATTCTCAATCAACCAGTCAAGTAATGACAAAACCATTCCCCAACAAAATGCCAGTCGAGTTCTTGCCGACAACCTCACATTCCCACGACACGACGCCCCCTGCAGTGACCCAGGCCGAATTGGATGATATTCCACCGCATGACCTGGGGAAGACCGATAACAGTGATTCGCACTGGCCGTCGAGTCACCAACACGAGGGCTACATGATCAAGGAGAACCAGGACAAGTTGAGTACAAGTCCACGTCACGATCAGCTGTTCACCCTCTGGAGGGCCTCTGAACTCACGCTCCACATGAAGGTGGAGGCGCTTCGACAGGAGAGGGAGAACATCACGCGTCTCATTCAGGAGCATCTTCTTACTCAGGGAAAGGAGACGCCAGTTGAGGATGCTGAAGTGGCCCCGGAAGACGTGTGTTATTCGACAAAGTTGTAGGTCTTGAAAGACTTGAATTAACTGCATAGACTATCAGTGAAAGCCTTTTCACACTGAAGACTAGATTTCACACTGAAGAC
>JAUZND010092525.1:0-14475 GCA_034780555.1 Coelogynopora nodosa | reverse complement strand
TCTCAAACTACTTCTGAATATATCCCCTTCCTACATATATCACACCTGCAAAATTTTACAGAAACCTGCAAAAGTCATGCAAAAAAATTTAAAAGTCAAATAAAAGCAATTTTCCACTCAAATGAATTTAGCTTTTTCGTTTTATGTTAATATACACATTCCAATTCCTTATATCTAGCTAAAAGTAACACTAAACAATATCGTTTTTAAGTTTTTTTGTTTTATTTTCACCAATTTTTATGTAAATTTCACCAGAGAAGATATTGATATGTGTTTATATAGCTACCTGCCATACTTAACAAGAGAACATTTGTGTTTGATTTCCCAAAAATTATACGAATTCTAATTAATTGATCTATAAATAGTACTTGGATTTCTCAAAACTTACGCCTTGTTACTCTGGTACCATGTTAATGCCACTTTATACAACTGAATTTACTCCCTTGTAGTAACTACTACCAATAACAAGGTTACTACCAGTGGCAGCTGATACGTCTTTATTCAATCGACCCTGAGTTGTGATTTAATATGTAGTTAATTTTAAAATACTGATCATAATAAGATTTTTTAATAAAATATATCATTTTTTTTCAATGCTGTTGTTTTTTTTAATTTATTCCAGAATGAATCCTCCCAACTACAACCAATATTATGGCATTTTATCGAATCCGTCAAATGCTCAACATCCAAAGGCACCTTTATTCCCCTCTGTATCTAGCAGAAACCAGCTCCCATATGTGAGTAATACCATAAGTTTAGTATTTAAAGTTTGCACATACACTGCATTTCATTTAGTGTTACCCGATTTTCTACTATTTTTCTTTGTCTGTAGAACACAAATCCAAATCAAGGAAACTTTATGCAGCAAAGACAGCCACCGGGGTCAGGTCAAGGTCAACGACCTCTTTTACAGCAACAACCGCCACTGGTAAACACACAGCAGTATAACCCTTCTACATACTATCCACCGCATCAGCCCAGCCAGGCCAGACCACCACCACCAGACAGACCCAGGCCAGGTATCCTAGAAACCTACGGCTCCTCCAGTGGCCAACAAGGTAACTCCCAGGTCTCCTCAACCATTGACAACATACTCAAATCAATCGGAATCGACCCCAGTCAGGCTGTCAAGAAAAAGCTGGACATCCCGACTGCAGAGAAGCCAAGTCAGTACGGTATTGTGGAGAACCAGATGAGCTCCTACCTCAACCAGTCGACCCAGTTGTCAGCTAGACCGGCCTACTCAATACCTCCAACTTCCCGAGCGTTTGCCAACCCCGCGCCGCCAGTGTTGGCTCAACATCCGCGTCAGCCGACGTATGGGGCGCCGCCACCTGCCTCACACCAGCCGCACTACGCCTCCATGGACCAGGCGACTCGGCTACTGCCCCAGCCTCAATCACGGTCCTACGACCACAGTCGCCCGCTCGTCAACTACGCCCCTTCTCCCCCAAGACATCGCTCGCGTTCCCCATTCTCCGCCGCTGTTGCTGCAGCCAAGGAGCCGCCTCGTTACGGCGACGACGCTTTTAGGTAAATTCCACGTATTGGAAATTTAATTGCGGTCTATCTATAGTATACAATTAAATGGTGTATGAGCTTATTTTATTTGTCGTCTTTTGCATTTGTAATAGCATGCAAACAATGTTTATGTAAAGACCTAATGTATTATATTTAAATATTGTTTCTTATCGACGAATAGGTTTGATAATAATTTTAGTTTTTTAATTATAAATCCTCATTGTTATTTTCATTCATATTCTGTGAATATTTATAGCATTGTTATACAAAACATCTTATTTGGAAGCATATATGATAGTATGTCTAGAAGAAAACAAATTACTTAGTAATCAGTACCAGTTTTTAAATTTGTTTTATGCTACTTTCCTTCGCATTAATAAATATAATATTGAAAGGAATCACTCTAAACTGTGTAACAAGCAAACTTACGGAATTTGCCCACAGTCACGCGTTCTCCTATCGATCCTCGCGGAATCGTCCTCGGAGTATTTCACCGCCACCAGCAGAGCGCTCGCCCAAGCGTCGTCGTGTTCCCGGCTGGTCGGAGGAGGACGGCCACGAGCGCCGCTCCGTGTCCTACAAGCGGGCTGATCGATCCTCCCCTCCGCCTCCATCGTTGTCGACGGCAAGGGATCGGTCTGTTGACCATGAGCTGTTAACCAAGGTTTGTGATGATTTCACTTTATGATCGAGTACTTTTCTAGCGAATTTTGTAAATTGTATAATATATTCTTACAAATGTAAGATATCTTTGTGATTTTTTAGCAAATACGTTGAAAAATATGTTGTAGTAATTTTAAATATTTGTTTTAATTTAAAAAAGTTTAGTAGCACATTGTTTTCACTAAATGCCTATAAGGGGAATTCTCATTGCTCTGTCCTGACTAATTTAACAATATTATATATGTCAAAAGAATGAATTACGATATATTTCACATTAACTGTATGTTATATTTAAATTATGCAAATTAATGAGTTGTTTGTAGTCTATATTATTGATATTTCTCTGTATTAAGGATATACAACACAATAACCTCCTGATATTTTTCATTTTAATAAATCCTCTTTGAAATTAAAGGGCAACTATGCCTATGAAATATAACTATTTTCCCCTCTAAATTAGTTATAAAATATTTTACTAATGCATATAATTTTTTCAGTTAATGGAAATTTGCGTGCTGATGACTTTTAAATGATATTTTGTTAGCGCACTGGTCAAATAGATTTTCAAAAAATTAAGAATTATCTAAAATGAAATAGTTGATATAGAATATAGTAGAGTGGATAATTTGAATAAAGTTGAAAAACGTATTCACATAACGCCCAAAAGGGGTGCTCTATTAAAATGCTGTCCTAAACAAAGCATATCTGTAATCCCGGGTGTAACCAAGGTAACCCACGCGCTGGAACAGGAGCGTTCAGAGTCGCGCCACACGGAAGACAAGATGCGCCGCGACCTGCGCTCCCTCGCCGAGGACCTGGCCCGGGAACGGGACGCCTGCGACCGGATGGAACACCTGCTGGCCAAGCACAAGCGGACAGAGCGCGACCGCCTGGCCAGGGAGGAGCAGACCCGTGAGGATCAGGAGATTAGGGACGATGTGCACTATCAGTACCGGGACTCGGGCAAGTATTGGTGCCGTGAGTGTCGGCATATCTCGTCGACGTTGGTGCGTGCCTTGCAGCACATTGCCAGTGATGAGCACTGTGAGGTGAGCGGGCGTTTGGTGTTCAAATACTATAGTTGATCTAATTAATGTAAAGAATACTTTTCTGATTATACCTGTGCCTTCATCAAAAGATGAAAATATTTTAATTTTATTTAAGTGAAGAAAGTTTTGTGATGTCATTGTGAGTAATGCGTGAAATGTGACTAGTTTATAAAAAGGACATTGAATAGATGCAATATGTTATATATATTATTCATTTGATAAATTTTTTAAAATTTTCAACTAAATCTTATTAAATAAATACGTTTTGCTTACATTTACATGTTGCTAATTTAAATATTAATTATTTACTCACAACTACTATTAAAGCAAATTATGGTTACTGGTTTGGTTACTGAGGTGTCTGACAGTCACCCCAATGTGTTCTCTCTCTCTCCTCCCTACTCAGAAAGTAAAGAATAAACCACAGGTATGGATCACAGATACGCCTCGGCCTGCTCGCAATGCGGAGGTTATTGATGGAGGAGCCATCAAAGGTACATTTTATATACTTTTTAGACCAATCAAAACCTAGTTATCATTTGACTTCGAGTTTTGATTTTGAACCTTATATTTGCACTCATAGGAAGAGTCTCAAATTTTAATCTCTGGTCAATTTATAATTAATTATTTTTAAAGATTTTTAATTGTTTATTTTTTGAAAAGCGTATGCCATACTCATATCCATGCATCATATTAATTACTATTGTCCCTTTAAGTATCGTTTTTCGAAACTATATTAACATTTCCGCATTTTGTCATGTTGTGTTATTTCAAAGTAGAGTAGAAAGCGAACAATTATGATTGTCTATTTGTGATACGATGTTTGTTACAATATTACAATATTGTGAGATCGATAGTTTTTTCAAATTTCTATTGTATTTATTTGTCTACCAAAAAATTATTTCTTTGCGTGTAAGTTTGTATTGATTTATACACAGCTGTGCACAGTGTATATACTATGGACACTACTCTTTATTTTTGGTGCATTTCAGATCTTTCTTCTCGTCCGATATATACATATTTCGCCATTGGGTATAATTCTTATTTCACTATGGCTTATCTATCCTTCGTTGTATTGTTGTAAGCATGTCTAACTATAAAATTATTCTATGTCTACTTCACAACTGTAAAATTTGTATTTTTATTAATGAAAGGATGCAGGTTTGCGGCTGATTATGCTATATTGTTTAAATTAAAAAAACATGGGACACAATTGTAGAAATGTTATTAATTATTAGTTTACTAATATATTCTACGTCAAAATTGTGCAGATACATACTGGGCTAATTGACGTCATTATATGCACCTTCAACCTGCATAACTACAACTTAATCACAGTATTTGTTCAGCGTAAGAATAACAAGAAATATAATCGTAGCCAAAAAACAGTTGGAATGGATGATACTATTGTGGACGATTATAGAAAAATTATTTAATAAGAGAAATCGATGTCCTTACTAAGTTCAACTCTTCAAAATTGAGGTCATAGTCAAAACATTAGGGTCTATTTAACCAGATCTAAGTTTTATCAACATAGGGATTGATCGATTCGTTCCTAAACAATTTACCGGGGGTTATAAAGGAAGAGTCCATTTAACGAGAGTAGACTGTATTGTGGATTTTTTCGCGAAATATAATTATTTTTGTTTCAATGGCCTTTTTAACAATTTCATATAACCTTAATATTCGATAAAACATTCATATATTTTAGAGAAGATTTGGAAAAGCCATGACACATTCTTTTACTTTCACTCTGGAACACTGTCACAGTTTCCTATCTAGTAACGTCCTCTTCACCATTCACAGGGGTCGAATTCCTTCGCCCCGTCCGATGCGCCTACTTTTGCGAGATCTGCAAGGCCTTCTACGGCGATGACAGTCAGGCCAAACAGCATGTGCGCACCCGACTTCACAATCACAACTATCAGGTTTGTTGAAGCGTCTGCTGTCTTCTCCAACTTGGTGCCATAGCCTAGCTAGGGGAGGGGAGGCTGGTTAGGGTGCTGTTGTTACTGGCGTCGATGCTTAGGCTGGGTTGGCTTGATACCGTACTCTCTTAATACATGGTGCTCCTGTGTTTTGAGGTTCTACTAATCTTAAGTCACATTAAAATGTTTGAGTATATTATGACTATGTGTATGGCAAGAATAACATGAAATGAACATGTCAAGTGTACCATCTTGTTTCTATGAAGAATAGGAGAATATGTGAGTTCTCTACAATACAAAAGCAAGCATCTTTTTCAGGCATCGTTTCTTACTGAATATTTGATTGCGCAGGTAACACTTTACTGTTGATAATATTGTGTTGCATTAAATATTAATCAAAAGCAACTAATTCGGAAGAATATGAATAACTGCAGAATCTTGTTTGTAAATCTCGATATTTACATAATACTCATAAATGCTGAATGTGATAAAGGGAAAATGTAGCATATTTGTTGCAATATTTACAACAGCCATCAACATCGTAAATATCGATACCAAAACGAGAATCTGTGCAAATCTATACACCACCATGGCACTAAAAAGATTATGATACATGAGTGTGGTAATGTTGTTTCCAAAATGAACATGTTTGTAGACTTTAATTAAGTTCTCAAAACAACCATCGTCAATAATATTGTGCTCAAGTTACGCCTCATTAATGAAACTGTTACTAAAGAATAAGAAAAATATATATCTCGATGTCTCCAGGTACGTCTTCAAAGTTATGAAAGGACAATGCAATATATATTTTAGTGACACGATTTACAATGAAGATCAACGTCGTCAATGTTTAATAATCACAATAACTACAGGGTAATTAATGTTTTACTACGTCATTCTTTGGAGTGTACTCAAAAGGATCGATACAACTGAATCAATATATTTAAATCTATTGTACTACTTGCCAAAATTTTAATATTCATAATCTGCGGAGGGTCTGATTGAATCTGATAATGCGTTTAATTCTGATTGTATATAATATAGTTATTGTAAATAATGCAGTTAACATTATGCATCATTATAGTAAAAAATATTACGAGATTCATCAAGAAGTCGAATACAATCAAAAGTTTCTACAAAATTCATTAATTGTTTAACCACCTGTATATTGAGTTAGTAATATATAATTCAATAGGGTGAAAATATTATTTTAAAATTTTGATGATGTAAGTGCTTATAATTATTTGTTTGTGTATTCAGTTTTATTTGTAGCCGCAGTTTGTAAGTTTTCTAAATATTTCCTTTCTGCTATTTTCCCGCTTTGATTTCCTTATTATGTCATGAAATGCCCAATTTTTTCCAGAAACACATCTCTAAAATATCTGGCTATGAAAGACAGATTGCAAAAGATATGGACTACGAATTATATCAAAGATCAAAGAATGATGAAGAGGAATTGGTCCCTGATGATAACTTGATCAAGTCAAAATCTCTTATCGAAGACAAACAAGAAAGTAAAAAGGGGTCTAACGGAACTCTTGATAAACCCGATAAGAAAGAGGCCAGTAAATCTGTTGACACAAGGAAGGCTAAAGCTAGTTCAAATCCTCCTGATCAAGATAAAAGTGACGCCGATCCATCCGCGGACAGGGAAGTGAAATCTGAAACTGATATACTGGAGGATGTGACTCTATCCCCCAACGTGAGTATCTCCTCTGAATCGGAGGCTAATTCAGTCCCTCTGAATGAGGAAGCAATAAAGCGACCCAAACCAGCCGTGTTGAATATTCAACCCGAGCCACAGCCAATTGTGCCTCTAGGTCTGCCTCGAAAACTTCTCAAGTCGCGTGCTCTTGTGGAGCCTCCCAGTCGTCCCATTCAGCCCGAGAAATCATCGCCATTGCCCCCGATAAGAAAGGATGAGGCGGAAAAAGGGAAAGTTCAGGCCAAGAGCACACCCGATAAGAAGGATGCCAACAGTAAGTTGACTTGCTTATTCAGTGTTCTGTTTTGGTTTTAGTAGTATAGTGAGGTTCTATTTTATGCGATCTAAAATAGTATTATGACATAATTACTACTTAAGACTAGTAAACTACACTAACTCGACTTGATTTTCAACTTTTCGCTTCTTGTTTACGCATCTAGCCTGTGAAATTACGTTGTTCTGTAATATATATTCATATGCTGCATGCATTGGTGTTAACATCGCATCGGTAGTTCAAATAAATCACAAAAAATAAGTTTCTGACTTTTACTTTTGGGTGCTAAAAATATAGTGCTAGCAAATTAGGAAAATTAAATGGATATTGGACAGATTAAAAAATTTCAATCATAGTGGTATTTGTTGTCTATGCTGTTTTATTATTATTATTATTATTTAGTTGGGTTAACTTGGCTACCTATGAGCATGACTAACACAACTGTCTACTTCCGTTTCAGATACTTCAGGCGATTTCAATCCGGACGAGATTGCTGATTTTGAAGTGATTGACGAGTGTCGCTAGTAATTTCACCGACTTGTATTGTTCCGAATAAGCCTGCATTGATCTTCTTCTTTCGTTTTACCCTAAATCACTCATTACAAGAATTTAATCGTTTAGTTTTTGTTGCATCGTACGAATCATTCTTACAGCGTCATTTTCTGCTCCCATTGTTCGTATAGTATTTATAACTATTGTTGTTGTATTGTTTATCAGTGGAATCCTTGGATCGGAGATTATAATTAAATAGTACGTAATGAAATATTGTGTATTAGGATATATTTTGATGCAATCACACTAATGTTACTAAATAAAAGCAATATTATTTAAATGGTCGTTTTGATTTTGTTTATTGATTGAAATGATATAATTGTGTTTCTTAATTATTTCCAAGTATTTCTAAATACTATGCTTATGTTTCTTTTATATTAATAATTGGACAGTATTAATTGATAATCTACAAAATATACTGGAACTCAAATTTTTGGAAACCTTTAAAAAATTATAATTTTTTTTCACTTCTGAAAAACTACGCATATTATATAGGTTTTTCATGCTAAATTGTTGTTCTAAGTATTTTGTTTTTCAATCACCTGCCGATTAAACAGCTTGATCAAACATAATTATCAGTTTAATTGCCAGAATAAATAGCGTTATTTCGTATATTACATTCATAGGTAGTCGTAACTATGGTAACGCGTAGTGAATTCTTTTTTATTCCATTTTGTTGGATTTCCAGCGATTTTTTAAAAAAATAATTTGTATTTCGCTTTAAGCTGTGTCTAACATTTGAATAACTAGATTGTGTTTAGTTAAATAGGATTTTTGTTTTTATTTGTTCTAACGTTTGTATTTTATGTGTTGTAGAATACTAAATTAAATTTGTTTCGTATATTTTTTAATTAAATTGTAATAACTTAAAATAGGGGTTTAATTATTTGGCTTTTCAAAGTAAAGCGGCATGCTATAATATGTTTATTACTTAAGGATAGGCAGTTCTTAAATTTATAGTATATGTACTATTATGTAATTATCTGTCTATTCGCTTTATGATATATTTGTCATATCTCTTTTTATCATATACCATTTTTAGTATTCTGAGAAAATAACTCCTTTTTATATAAATATAAAATAGTGTAAACGATAAATTATCAACCAATTATATTTTGGTCCATTATTTTTCGCACTTAATATTGAATGATTGTACTGAAGACTTGTAAATAAATATTATTACACATGTTAAATTACTTTATGTGTGCTATTTGTAGATATTTTCTACTAAATATACATCTCATGAAATATTTTTGTTTTGTGTGGAGATGTTCTTTTAAGCTCATGTATAATCATTAATTTTAGTTTCTAAATAAATACTCATTATATAATATGTGTTTGATATTGTTTCAGACTATATTTTCCAATTTTATTTTATCTATTTATCTCCAACTAAAGTTTTACTTTATACCTTATTTTGAAACCTGCTATGCGACGGAATTTGGCCCATACCTAGAGTAGGGTAATTGTCTATGAATCCATATTCTGAAAGGATAGTAGTGAAAGCTACATTTTGCACATATTTTCCCAAGTTTAGAAACGCGAAGTATTTATTCTTCAATCTTTATAATTTACATAAATATACTTATAAATTAATTAAAATCAATATAGTATATTCTAATGTATTTAACTGTACTATTGTATCTTTTTGGAAGGACTATTTATAGACCAAACATATTTTAAGTTTCGTTATTTTTTATGATGTGACTCGTGTATATTTTGTAATGTGTATTGGTCGTAGTGATCCGAGATACGTCGACTAGTCTGTAAATTAATTATATTATATAAATATGTTTAAAAAATGTATGGGTCATTGAACACATGAAAACCACGATTGAACTGGTATGTTTGTAGTGCGCGGGATAAATTTTGTCTAGCATTAATTTTAAGTGCTAAAAGCACAATATATTTGGCATAAAACATTCCAAATGCATAATACTAAAGTAAACAATAGTGACGACAATCAAAATAGTATGAATGCGTTCTGTGAGCTGTTAAATTAGCTATTAAAATTTATCCTGCACACTACAATATAGGCAATTAATTACTACTACTTCTAAATAAAGTGTAATTAGCTAGGTAATAGTTTACAAAGGTTATACCTCTTTGATTTAGTTTATAATTTCTATATTTGTATGCTTCCTTTTCTCAAAAATTAGGAAACATCTCAGTCAAAAATTATTGAATTCAATGAGTGTTGTTATGTTTTAAAATATTTTTTGTATACTATAGATCTATCAATAAATGTGCAATCAGAGGAACATAGATCCAGCAAAATTTAGATGTTTAATTTTTAATCTCATGGTCTAGTCATTTTTAAGCATACCACCCCCAGAACGCCAGATTCTCCAGAGACATTTACACTTCAGAAGAAAATTTATGCTCTTTATATGCATTACACAGACTAATGATTATATTATTGTTTCAAATATTACATCAGACTAGTGGTTTAATCAATAGTCATCTTATACCCTATAGATGCTACATGATCATACACCATAATTTTAATAATTTCAAAGTGTATTGTGAAATTATTATATAACATTAAAAATTGTGTAAGAAACATATATTGCTAATTATACTAGATATATTTCACATGCTACTTTTATAAACGAACTACAGCGGGCATGAAGACCATATTCTAAGAAATATAGTTTAACAATAATATGAGTTTGATTATCAAATATGTAGTCGAAACTACATAAAACTATATTTACTTTTCAAGAAAAATAGTTCACTAAAAATTAGCAGGCCTGTAATATGTATTATCTCCGCGCACTAGTGCGCTGGATAAATTTAGTTGAAATTGGACTTTTGAATTTCAATTGAACATATCTCTTTCGGATATAAATATTTAGACGCGGTTTATGCATTATGTTTAATACATTTCTGACAATGTTATGACATTTAAAGGAGAATAAGTACCTTCTGGTTTTGTACATATTATCGTGAAGTTTGTCCAAAAAATTAACAAAAATAGGCTAGATATGTTAATCGTTTTTGACATCTTTCGAATTATGCACACTTATGTTTATAGTTGACTCGTAACAGCTTGCAATACAGGAATTCACAAATATTTTTTCTATGAACTGAGATATATTGCGAAAACGTGAAAAAACAAGTGTTTTGTTACATTTTCTGAAAGTCCAGCATGGCCATTCATGTTTTTTTATTTGTTTATAATTAGTTAGGACTCACTGCATATAATGTTACAAATATACCTACGAAATAAAGAAGATATAAATATAATATTTTTAGTTTTCTTTCTGATTTTGAATGGGTCAATTTTGCACATATTAAGTGGTTTTACGTACCAGAAACCGCTGTTTATATAATAAAAAATAACTCTTAGAAGATGTGCTAGGGTATAATTTTTATGTTGTATTTTTTACACAATATTTTTAACTCTGGGATGTAATGTTATTCATTTCAACTTTGTATGGCTATGATATTATTAATATGTTAATTCAATTAATGTTATTTTTTCATATAATTTGTTTGTAGTATCTCATGCGTGTCTTTCATAAGTGTTTTGCTTATTATATAATCCCAGTAGTGTAAGTTCCTGTTTGTCGAGTGATTAGCAACACTTAAATTTGTTCTGTCAAAACCTAGTTTGGTTTTCAAAATATATCATTAAAAATAATAATAGTATGATTTATTTTGCTAATACATTAATTAATATGTCCATTAGTATCACTATGGTGGAATTGAATTTCAGCATATATATAAAGAAATGCTATTATTAATTAGACTCTTTTTCGGTATTTTTAGCATTACCGTTGTTCAGGCCCGTGTTCAGGATTTTGTCGGGCATGCACACTTTCCAATAAAAGGATTACACTAATTACATACTATAGCATTACTAAATATATATAAAACTGATTCAATGATTTATTTTTTATTGAATACATTGCTAGGTGTCCCTGATACATTAAAAACACATAGCATCAACAAATATATACAAAACGTGTTCAATGTGACGAAAAGATTCTTGTTGTTTTTCCAACGTTTTATCATATTGATTACATTGATAACAAACTGAGTAAATCAGTACATAATGAAATAGATATGTACATATGCATAATCAAAATGTTTGTTATCTGAACCTATAATGTTCTTAAAATATGTATTGGTTGTTGTACTATTTGTATCCTTGATCGTATAAGATACTATAACCCAGGAATGTATAATATCTATCTAGTTATCTACCTACATATCTATATTGCTTGCTTAATTTTTAAGAATGATAAAAAAAATTCAACAATTAAAATATTTGAAATATGAGTCCATAAATTTCCAACTCTTTTATTAATTTCATTGTGCTCATGGAATTTATCCGAAATATATATGTAACTGAAGTTTTAACAATCGGAATAATTTTTATTTCGTAATATTAATTATGAAACCTTATAACGTCTAGAATAACACACTTAAATTAGTTTTTATTGTTTATATGAATATCAATTCATTTGCTGTTTTTGTATTCGAATGGATCGATTTAGCTTGATTTTAAAACTATCTCGAAAGAGGACTGATTGCTATATTAAAAAATAAACAATATATTTACTTAAAATTTATCAAAAAAAGTTACAGTTTAATATCCTATAATTTCCATTATATAAAGTTTGAACAAATTTAAATACTTCCTAAAGTGCAAAATGTCTAAAATATTTACTGACTATACTCAGCAAATTATCTCACGAATTATCCTTTAAAAACATCCCTTAATTCGCCATCTTAAAAGCGTCTACTTCATAATTGTTGTACTTGTTTTTGGATTGTAACTGTTCCCATAGTCTATATCATCACAGTAAGCATTTTTTTAGATAATTCTCATTAAAACTTATAGTGGTTTAATTAAATGTTAATAATAACCAATCGCTTTCAAAGGTATTACAGTGTCCGTGTTCCAAACTATAGTATGAGTGTTGAAGTTGTTGTATACTATAAAGTTGCATTGTGCTACATTTAATTATATAGTATATTTATTAAAGTTGCTATTAATATAATTGCAACACTAATATATTGATCAATGTTTTTTCTATTTTTATAACACTTATTCAACAACTACAGAAATGGAAATGTTCTAAAGAAAAAATTAGGGTGTAAAACGATTTTGTAATATCAATTTTGTTAATTTTCCATATATTGCATGATAACTATGAGTATTAATACTAACTTTTAACTGAGAAGATATTTCTTACTAGAATTAAACAATCTTTATATTAATCAAATATCATAGAACTTAATATTTTTTATAATCTTTGACTTTGTACTTATAATTTTTCTAATAAGTTTTTATAATTATGTCATCAAATGACAAATGTGCTGGAAATAGTAAGTTTTTTCCACTGAAATTCTATCAAATTGTAGACCATGAAACTGAGATGTGTTCACTGCTAGACTATTAGAAACCAACTAATTATAGACTGTAGTCTATACTATAGTCTATATAATATATTATAGTCTATGACTATAATAGACATTATAATAGTATAGTGCATTCAGAAAATGGTAAAGAACAATTATATTGGGATGTTCTGGAGTTAAGAACTAACTAACCTGCCGGTTAATTAGCCTATGGCTACAGCTGACCCTGGATTAACACTAGTTTATTTATTTTGTTCATGGTTGGTGCATATGGCTGTTAGTACCCAGCATTAGGCTAGACTAAGTAACCTGCAGGTTAGTTAGTCCTCAACTGTGGAACACCCTGTATATTTATTAATACATTTTACACTTCTGTAATTTTTTTATAATGTAATTGTAGAAGACAAATATGTATCTACAATTTCTGTATTGAAAGGAAAGAAAGCATACAGGGAAATTTCAGACAAATTCTGTACATAAAGAAGAAAGTCATTCTTTGTGAAAATTGTGCAACTGAGCAATTCATTTGTTGATTAATTCATTAGATAGACTATCATTTTTTTAAATTATATACAGTACTGTACACAATTAAAATAGTCAACAACAAGATTATATCTTAGGTTAAGAAGAATGCTGCAGTTCATGAGATGTAGGGATAAGCATTCTAAAAAAGAAAGTCAGTTTGCTCCTGGAATATCATCTAGGTCACAAAGGCAGAAAACTTTCAGACCAAAACAAGTACACAATGTATGAAGTGATGTTTTGACAATAACATCTTCTTTCTTGATATTAGATGAGTGTCTTATTGACAATTACATTTCTGAAAAGAGAGCATTTGATAAATTGTTTACAAGAAAAGTTGGTTGTCAACTCTAGACCACCCCCACCCCACATTTAAAAAAAATTAAATGCACTTTGAATTCTTAAACCAGATCCTAACTGTTAAGTGCATTCTAGCTTAGTATTTAAATAAAATAGAGACACTGTTGCAACTTAAATTCATTCTGCTTCTGGCTCTTACCATGAATCAGGGATGTGATTCTTCCAGGTTTTCTGGGTTTTTGGAGCTGAAAAGACCATTCTCGAAATTAGTATAAATATACAATAAAAATGTAGGGGGGGTGAGGGTAAAACTAGGTGACCAATCCCACAGTTTTTTCTTCATTTTTTCAGATAATAATAACTGGATGTGCATATTATAAAAAAACTGATTTACAAAGTACTTACTTTTTGCTCAATGTAGATGAATGTACTAGCAAAACCTACAAAAAAGTGTTTACTATATTAGTTAGCTATTTTTCTAATGAGCTTAAGAGCATCGTTGTTAGACACCTGGCTTCAGTTGAGGTAATCAAAGCTGACAGTTTAACTTTGTACAATGCAATCGCTAGTGTTTTGGACTCTAAACAG
>JAUZND010092524.1:0-14475 GCA_034780555.1 Coelogynopora nodosa | reverse complement strand
AACATCAATGTACCTACATAGATGTAGATACATATACATCTATGTATACGTACTACATATGATTGTGAATCCGGCTTAATACATAATACTTGCAAGAAATGTATATAGGTGTCTGTAGTTATTTATTGATTTTTAAATATGTCAAATATGTCAAATATTATTATTATTAAAAACCGTGGGATTCACTATTAAAAAACAGCAACAAAGGCCTCGAAAGTCCCCATCCGGGTTATATAGAGTGAATTCCTTTATTTTTCTTGAGTTTATTCAAAGAGCATGAAACTCTTAGTGACAACTAATTTGATTGTGTAAATTGGACCATTTTTAATCCTTATTTTAATGTGTAGCATTCCTTTCTGACTGGAATGCTGATAAATATTTTTGTAAACTATAATTTTACGTTGATTTAGTCTTCCGCAATCTTAGGTAATGTGTAAAATATAAACATTAATTTACTACCATAATATGTTTAATAAAGTGAAAAACTCTTTTAATTAAGTCATATTAAAATTGGAAAATTTAAATATTTTTAAGGAGTCGAAACGCAAATCAGACAAATCCAATTTCATGGGTAATATTGTTAAACTATTAAATTTATCAATATTATAATTCAGAACTACATTATATAAAATATACAATATACGTATATGTTTATCTTTCATTTCATTTCAACAATTTTTTTTCTTTTCTATTTTCTATTACTAAATATTTATTTAATTAAAAACCTCTCTTTGGAAGCTAATTTTTAATCTAACAATCGTTTTTCTTGTATTTGTTTAATAATAATGCTATAAATATGACCACATATACTATTGTTTTCATGAAACGGTATAGTTATATTATTGTGATACTTATACTAAATTTGCAAAAATGCAAAATATATAATCAATTATATACCTAAATAATCATAATATTAATAAGCCTTGTAATAATGAAGTGAAAATAAGTTTAGTGATTCCCAATTGACAACGTTGTCAATCGCCAGTTTCTTGGTGTATAATGTTTTAGGAGACTATCGACTGGCAACTCGAGTTATCAACTATAGTTAACATCAGCAGTCGGTAGTCATTTTGTAATATAGTGAGATACTGTAACTGAGTTATTAGTTGGTTATAGTCGCCATGAGGACTCGTGCGAGGGGCCTCAAAGGACGCATGTGTGGTGGCCTCAAGGACTCATGTGTGGGGGCCTCAAAGACATCACATTATCTTTCTTTGTTAACCTCTCCAAACAATTTAAACCTCAATTATATATGACAACAATAATTATATTATTGACGATATCATATCAAATGGGTCTATTTTAACCTTTGAATTAACATTGAAAGTTCAGAATGTTATACGTCGAATGGTGCAAGGCACTACTAAATATTAAAGAGCTTTTCTAGTGCTATTCTGAAAGAAATGATTCATATATATATATATATATATATATATGCAGCTCCGAATGGACATTGCCGTGTGTTGGCAGCGTACCGAACTCGCATGGACGCGGCGGTGCTTTCTACATATGATGAGGAGGAGGAGGAGACTCTGGAGCATTGGCTTCAGGAGTATCCGGCCCACCTTTGCCTGCGGCTGCGAGTGTTCGTGATGGGGAGGCCTCCCTTGTCCGTATTGGCGGAGGACCCCGGGGCGGTGGCCTCGTATCTGAGGGGGCTTTGGCTCCTCTGACGAGGGATACCACCTGACCAACCAACCAACTTATAACTTGACGATAGTGGACTGTTGACTGTGTTTTCCATTCATTTGAATATTTAGCTGAATATTCATTTTTCTAGTTTTGGGAATAACATCCAACTGTCTCAATCTTAATGGGTGATCTAATACGTATAGTACGATAAAAAAAGTAAAAAATACACTTACAGCTTTTTGTAAAAAGATGTACACGAAAAATAAATTATAAATATGTATAATATATTACTCAATGGATTGAACCAGTATTATATTTTAATTGATCGATAACTTATGGTGGTATTGTTAGTTGTTATTTAATTATTCTTAATTTAATTATATAATAATTATTATAATAATTAATTGATAATTATCAATTATGAAAATATGAAGTATTATAATACTTTATATTTTTAGCTAATGCACTACCATATATGCTCCCTCCAAAAAGAAACAATTAAAACTCTGCAAAAAGAACACTAATTATAAACGAGATATTAAAAACTTTTATTTCATGGACTAAAAGTTTGTTACTGCCACACGTATCGTTATCATTAACCTTCTTCAGTGGCAAAATTGTATGCTACAACACAACAAAATGAAGCCTTAATACGTATATAAAACAATGCAGATAATACTAATTACAGTAAACATTTGTGATCAGAATGATATAACCATAATAAAATACAGAATAATTACTCTAGGAGCTTAGTAGGGTTGAGTATGCACTTATATGTACCCTAATTTTTACTTTGGATTATGATAAAGGAAAGTCCAGATAAAAAAAGTTAATCACATGGTCTGGTCATGGTCAGTAAGCCGCCATCTTAAATTCAAAAAGGTCTCTATTTCTATAAAAAATAATTCAAAACGACATTCTGAACTAAATTACATAAATTTATGTTTTTTTTACAATGTGATAGTTGCACTAACAGTCAATACGTGTGCCTTGAGGCACAAAAAAAATCATATATACCATATATGAGTCATTTTAGTGGATTTTTTCATCCTTCGTTGGCACACATTTGCAGAAGCGACAACAAGCTAAGCAATTCACCCGGCATTGCCAGACATCTGATTTGGCACATTTCAGCAATTACATGGCACAGGAAAGTCACTTGGTGTCACATCACCATCTACTGTGACAGGAGACAGATGATCGTTTTCCATGATGTACCCAAAATTCACCGGAACCGGTATGTTGAGCCAACAATAACACTGTAGGTATGCACGCTTGATGTGTAGGTGATAATACCCGATGTATACAAGGCAACTTTTTAAAGTCCAGCTGAAATGATTTGTTATTATATGTGACATAATTTAATTTATAAAACGTGTCTACTGCAGTATCACTGGAAAAACAGCCAGTCAGAAATCTTTTCCTTGAATATATTATCATTTCGTCACTAATCGGTAATTTTCCAAATGTGCAGATCTTCTCACTTCCAGTACCTTAGGCACTTTTAAAAGCAGACTTTTGGAAACTTTCTTGCTGGTTGTATCACAGCCGCTTAACGCATGTACAGCAGGCAAGTTTTCCATTGGGCCTCTGTCCAATTACGATACTTATCACAAAATGCAACTCTGTCAACATGAGTTGACTAACTTTCATCGAATTGTTCGGGTACTCGGAGATTGAGGCTGAAGATAAACATTAATACAATACAAGGAGGAAAGGGGGTTCCGTTCTGCTAAAACAATCGCCCTATCTGTAGCTGGACACGTGGAAGATTTCCTACCCAAAGCGATGGATAACAGTGGTTCTGTAGTTATTTATTGTTCTAGCCACAGCAGTAACGTCTAAATTAAGTCTATTTGTAAAATTACGTATAGAATATTTTTCAGTATTAAGTATTACTACTTGAGAACGGGTTACAGCCCTCAAATGTTGTCCAGTCATGATTCAAATACTATTACACACTATAAAATACTGTTTAATATAAAAACAATAATCTTGAAATTCCAATTTAGAATTCTCAGAAAAGATCATTAACAAAACACGAAGTAAGTATTTAATCTTCTTACAACTTGAATTTGAATAATAGTAGAATGTTTTGAAGAAATAATTAGAAATATACAATGTTTATTCAATTAAAATCAAATGAATAATTAAAAATCATTGTTATATATGTGTAACATTCATTCTGGCCATGACTGTAGAACCCAAGTTGGAAAGATTCCAATGACTGAGGACAAAGTTGGGTTACAGCAATTCTTCATCAAGTGGATGACCGACACATATAAAGACGAAAAACCTGTTAAAAATTGGAGGTTCTCATCCGCAGGACCACACCTTGCAAGACACTATATGTCAGAGAAATGAGAATTATGACCGTCTGTTAAAGTATGACTATGAGGAAGTTGATGACCACATCATGTTCCACATCAATCATGCTGTCACCGTTGACAAGTGTCAAAGACTTGTTATTGCGTCTGCAGATACTGATGTCTTTGATTGCTTAGTCTACTACTTCAGTCCAATTTCAATTCCAATCTATGACCTTGTTGCCACGTTGGATTCCAAATTGGTTGAAGTCTTGCCTGCTGTACATGCGTTAAGCAGTTGTGATACAACCGGAAGATAGCTACCAAAAGGTCTGTTTTTAAAAATTCCCAAGGTACTGGAAATGAAAAATTGCCGATTAGTGACGAAATGATATGTTCAACGGAAAGATTTCCGACTGGCTGTCTTTCCAGTGATACTGCAGTTTGATAAATTACATTATGTCATATATCATTACAAATTATTTCAGCTAGACTTTGAGAAGTTGCCCTGTACATCGGGAAGTATTCCCCTACACACCAAGCGTGCATACCTCCACTGTTATCGTTGGCTCAACGTACCGTTTCTGGAAAGTATTGTGCTAGTTCCGGTCAATTTAGGGTACATCATGGAAAACGATCATCTGTCTCCTGTCACAGTAGATGGTGATGTGACACCAAGTGACCTTCCTGTGCCATGTAATTGCTGAAATGTGTCAAATCAAACGTCTGTCCATGCCGGGTGAATTGCTTAGCATGTTGTCGCTTCTGCAAATGTGATGCCAACGAAGGATGAAAAAATCTAATAGAATGACTGATATGTGGTATATACGACCTTTATGTTCCTCAAGGTACATGTATTAACTGTTAGTATAACTATCACATTGTAAAAAATCCAAATATATTGATTATATTAAGTTGAGAGTGTCGTTTTCGTTGATTTTATTAGTAGAAATGGCGGCCATTTTTAATTCAAGATGGCTGCTTACTGACCATAACTAAAACCATATGACCAACTTTTTTATATCTGGACCTTCCCTTATCATAATCCAAAGTCAAATTTAAGGTACATAATGTAGAAGTGCATATTAATCCCTACCCAGCTCTTGCAGTAAATGGGACGAGAGTGGATACAAGGTGATGTAATGCAGATTAGTGAAGAAACAGTAAAAGTGGGGTGCCGCTAAATCCATTCATTAAATTATTGGAAAATGTATTAATGTACGTGTTAGTTTCCAAAGATAGCCGAGCGTATAGTAGGATCTTTCCATCGCTACAATAATACTCCAATTAAAATTGCTACTTTCAGACTAACAGTGTGAATATATTTAAAGAAAAAAATTAATAATTTCATAAAAATATTGTAATTCTCTATTTAAATAGGTTATATCAACAAAAATACAGTAATATTATAAATGTTAACGTAAAGTACAGAGAAGAAAATATTTCTGCTATTTGTGACAAATAATTATTTGAACGTTCCTAAATTTTAATAAGTTCAATTCATAGCGGGCAGTTTTGAAACACAAACATTTTATATACCAATTGTAAAAAAAAGAATCTTAATTTTTACTAATAAATTATATGATCATATTTATTCCATAATAGTATATTGTAAAATTTATAAACATTCAAACCCACATAAATATAATAAATTGTATTATTTTGTAAAAATTGTCAAATCAATTTTAGTGATCACATAATGTTAATAAATATTCTATTTAATTATTCTTATTACAGCAACATATACAACATATACAACCCATAATTAACATACCGATTAATGTACCGATTAATGTACAGATTATAAAAGGAACAATGGATTCCCGAAATGTTTCACACCTTAGCAGTTCCACATTTTTATCCAATAACTTTTGATTACAACTATCACTTTCAAATATTTTCTCTTTCAGTCTTGTGTCGCATAAGTCTTTAACATTGGTATTTATGTCCGATAACCTTCGACATTCATCAATTTCTCTTTTGTTTTCTTCTAGATTATTTTTACAGTGCACTATCCTACTTTTATAATTTAAGTGTAATTGATTGATCTCTTCTTGACAGTCTTCTAATTTTTGTGAATTCAATTCGACATCTCGAGCAGTGAGATTGTGTGACTTGAGGCAGTTTTGATATCTAGTTTTATATATTTCAATTTTGACATGAATATCTTCAGATGACTTTAATTTCGATTTGCACCCATTCATTTCATCCTTGAAATCTTGCATTTTTGAAATGGATGTGCTGAAATTGTTTTCAATTCTTTCAAGGGATTTGGTATTATTGTAAATATGAATATTTTTCTTGTATATTTCATACTTATAATAGAAAACAACAAAAACAAACAAGGGGAAAATTAGACATTTGTAATTTCTAAAGCAGAATTTCACTTTTTGAACATTACGTCTATTTTTTAAGCAATCTATTGCAATAAACATGTTTGGTGATGAAACCCACAAACACTGTCGTAATCCATATATAAATTAATCTAGTATCTTATATAGGTCTAACTCGTATACCTAACGTTCTACCTTACTTCAATTCATTCCTGTTGATAATTCTATAGAGTATAGAGATCTTTTGTATTAATAACATCTCAACAATGATCATAAATCATCTCATTAATCACGTCACAACACTATTCTATTATAAGTTAATCACCAACAGACACGTTTATCGATTATACAATAGTATAAGCCTACATCTATTCAAATATTAGTTTGGGTGAAATGAAATCACTTATTCGTACAGAGAAAATTAACATTGAAAATAATTATGTAATTTCTGCTAAGTATTATTAATTTAATTATAGCATAGCTTTTATTTTATCATATGTGACCCATTCTCACAAAACCAGTCGCATGTCGCACATATTTGTTTTATTCACAAATCACATAAATGTGAGCTAGGGTAAAAAATTATATTTTTTTAAATTTTGTCATAATCATTACTATACATATTGATATTTCATTTGCCCAAATTTCAAACAAAAATTTTAATAGGAAATAATTATAAAATTGGATTTTAATGCACAGCAAATGTGTTCAATTATTACAAATTATTTGCATCGTCGGTAAAAATATTATAATGTTTATACAACAACATTATCGTAAAACGTAAATACTTCCAAGATTGATGGCTGGGAAGATGGAATAACTGATGTCCCTCTCTACAATTGGCACAACTTCTTCAACAAAAACCGTGCACCACTGATTGGCATAAAACATTACCAGCACTTCCGATTTTCGTCAGAAAAAAAGAATTTGGTATTTTGCAAGACAACACCTGATGGCCTGGAGAAAGAGTTTTATTTCCTGAAGACTGGTTCAGACATTCTTGCAGTCGATGTGATTCCAGCTGTTATTGAACCACCAGGACTAGACACAAAGCGGCAGTGGTACTTGTACAAGAACATACGGAAGTTCTGCAAAGAGGAATGCAAAGATATTCTCTGTCTACGCCCTAGTGATCTGCCACCAATGGACAAGACAACATTGAGTGACAATCAGGAGGCAAGCAGAGATCGTCTGTAGAACCCCAGAAGAAAGGAACTTCCACCAAAAAACGGAAAGTGTCTGTGCTATAATTATACAGTGTACTTTTATAGAATGAGACTTAAATGTTACATAAATGATTTGTAATTTTTGTAAATAAAACTGTAATTAAATATTTGGACTTAAAACTTCAAATCATTTTTTTCCATTTATAGCATTTCCCTATTTTTTGTTAAAATCGTCATAACTTCATGAAAAGTGGAGCTATAGGCATAAATTTGGCATCAGAATAACTGTCAGATTGAGTAGAACATAAAACATGCAAAAAAATGATTTTGAAAATTTTCGACATGCGACTGGTTTTGTGAGAATGGGTCACATATTAATAAAAGTTTATAAATATACATTTATATGTAAAACTCAGGTGAACAAGAGTGAGTACTTTATATGTAACAATCTAAGAAAATCGATAAAATTGTTACGCATTGTAGAATTAAGTAATTGTTGCTTGATTGTTTGTTACCTTGTTACTATTCACTTCATTCACGTATTCCGTATTAATATTTCCATCTATATATCTATTAGTTTGATATGACCATTTGACTAGTACCTTTTAACAAAATCGAAACCATACAATATATATATATATACCGGAAACATTTAGCATAAAATAAAACAACAATTGAGGAAAGAAATTGTTTAAATTTACGCGAATAGTTTCCGTTATTTGACTGATTTTCATTTATTGTTACTGATGTATCCAATTGATTTGTATTAATTTGTTATAAAAAATATTATGAATTTATTTAAATTCCACCCATACTAAATTTTGTTAATCTTTATTTTAAAACCGCAAAAGCTATTGACATATATGTTAGCAAAACAACCTTTTATATCATGTCGTAATCGATACATTTTTTTAGTAATGTTAGAGTAAATATTTGAAACAACACCTTTGACAAATAATAAAATGAACAAGATAAGGCTAAATATAGGCCTACTTCCAATGAACTCATAAACAGTTGAATATCGGTTTTAGACACTGATGTTATTCGATATTGGTTCTTATTTTTAAAACACATTTTTTATCGATTTTACATCTATGATACGTAATTATAAGGATGAATATTTTCTTATTTTGTTTATTATTTTAAAGTGACTAATCAGTAAACATCTTAAAAATGTAGTTAGCTAAATGTATTGTGTAAAAATTTCAGCTTGATAAGTTGAATTATTTAAAGTGTTAAATTTTTTGTAAAATGTTTTCATCTATTCTACGCTACATATAATAGCTTAAGGATTACGAAATAATAAAACTTAATGTCAATATGTATCACTTGGTTCAAATAATCTGAACTTTTTAAACACATCAATTTGGTATAATTAGCAATCACATTTAAAATTAATCATTAATTACAATGGCTAAAATTGTACTATTTATATAATTAGTAAATATTAATAGTATATAAACTGTTATTAAAGATTTACTTATATGATTACTACTAATTTAAGTAATTTAAAATTGTTCCTTATTATAGGAAAGCAGTGTAATATATTTTTTATTTGTGCAATATAATTTTTACAGAAGTTAATTTGATTTCCAAATGTACTGTCACATTAAAGCAATCACTTAATAACGATCTCCTGAAGGTCTAGAAGTACCGGATGATGTTATTTCTGATTTAAAAAAACGGAAAATGTTTGTAAATTATATAAAATATTATGGATTGAAAATAGTTAATTATTGTATTCAATATCTGTTTTATACACAGTGTTAATATATTGCGTCATTTTATTGTGCAGTTAATAAGTCTTTTTTTAGGTAATATATTCATATATAGATTTGTATTTAAAAATAACTTGTTCGACACTCGTGTACATAAATCCCTGACAGCTGTACGTGCTCATACTTTTCGTTGACTAAAGACTTGTTTTTCTAAACTTTTAGTCATTTGTTACTTTCGATTACATTACATTAAACATTAGCTGTGCGCATGGTTCAAGATGTCGTAGAAGTTGATTTGGTTTTCATATGTACTATTGCTTCGAAGTAGTTACTCAAATATCTCTTGAATGCCTTGGAGTAGTAACCCTAAGGTGTTTATTAAGTCATAAAAGCTAACTATTGTTATAAATTTAAAACATTAAAAAGATAATGTTCGCACTTTATACATGGTTTGTTTATGTTTGAAAGTATGGGAGAAGTTTCGGTTTCGGGTGGATGTGAGACAATAAACAGGTTTCTTACTACTATAGTAACAAAGTGTGGAAGAGAGAAAAAAGTGAGGTCTGAAAAAAATAAAGAAAAAAAGGGGTTGGGGTAAAATGTTGTTCCCTTTAGATCAGAGGAGCTCTTAAGGTTTAAATTTTGACGAAAACAACATCTCTATGAAGCCATCTCTAGCGTTTAATTTTATCCCTGTGTATAAAATATTTAAAAAAGCGTTGTTACGATCTCAACGAATGTATTTTACAGTAGATCTTCATTTTCCAAATACGGCCTTTCTGTAATAAATCTAGTAATTATTTCAAATTCAAAGCAAAACACAAGTTCAATCAAAAACAAACAGAAGTATAAACAAATATACACTCTTTAAAAAATTGTTAAAAAATTCATTTGAAATAGCTGTTACTCAAAAAAATAGTTTTATATAGATTCGTTTTTCTCACTATCATATATTTTGCATCATATATTTAAATAATTATCTAAGTCCTGCATGTTTTGTTATTCTTTTTTGTATCTTGTATCTTGTACTTGACCAGTTTCTAACTTTATGTAAATCCTTATGTGAATCATATTTTTCTTTCCACTCGACCACTGCGGCCTGTCAGTTCGAGAAAAATACATCATCATTAAAAATTATTCTGAGTATTTGACTATCCAGTATATTCATCTATGGATATTAAATTTTTTTAAATTTGAATAATTATTTATTTTATTTAAGATTTTTTTAAAATATGATACAATCTTGCATATTAACCTTGAATCGACTAATATAATCTTAGATTACCAATATTTATTACACTTTAATTTTCCCTTCACAATAAATGCTTCAAGAAACTAAAAATACAACAGAATTTATTCTGTGATTATCCTGAGAATAATTTCTAAATTATACGAAATATACGCAGTTTTAATCAACAAAAAATTGTGTTTAACCACTTGGGAAAAAGCGTTTGTTTTTGTTCTTCCATACTGTATACCTATTTCGTGAACGCCACGTTGCAATAAAGACATTTCTTGCGTTAACTCCGTTCGTGTTGTCACAGCGATGTAAAAACAATACAACAAACATGCCCTTCTATATACCTTACCTAATTCAACTGCTGATACAGTCAAAATAGGATCATTCTCAGATAGCGACACAATTTAGGCCAATGGGGCTTTAAGCTCAACACTTTTTAAACGTCTTGTTCTGGTTGTTGTTGAGATGCAATTTTTTGTATAATTTCATAACGCACATATATATATTACCCCCAACCTCAGAAGGTATAATTTAAACTCGTCCCTCTCCATTATACAACCGCTCGAAATCGATTCTTGATTTAGTGTGTACGCATCAATATTTGAATTAGTGGCACTTTTCGAAGGTCAATATTGACAACATATTCTGTCAAGTTTCTCCTTTGATGAACGAAACAAACCCGAAATATCACTCGATATTTTTCTTTCTAAGGCACCGAATTTGTTTTCTTTCTTAATGGACAAAGAACCATCTTCTTTTAGCTCATTAAAAGCGAAAGTTGATATTAACCATTGTACTACTTGCCTCTTAAAACTATAATGAGTAGTGTTACCTCTAAATCGAGGCAGTTAGTGTTTCAGAAAAATCAAGAAATAATACTGCATAATCTTTCCGTTACCGACGAACTGTTGAGGCGACTTCAAGATGTTGATTTGATCACATGTTCAATGGTTACTGATATTCAACAGGCAAGTTAATATATTTATGTTGTAAAAATATAATCGCTAAATGATTACTTTTTTCATTTCAAATCGGAATAAGGTTTTTATATCATATGTAACTTATAATTTAATAATTAACTTAAATCTCGATTAAAACTATAAATAAAATCTATAATAGCTAAAAAACGATAATCAATAAACCAAGTAGCAACAAATATACATTTAATATATAGTTACTATTTTTACTTTTTTCGCAGAAAAATTTAAAAAGCTAGCATGTAAACCTACGTAAAAAATCGTATTTGATATTAGAAAATGAAACATTTAATTATTATTTTCAGCAATCTGTAAACATTAATCATTTCATCATATAAATAACGTTTGTTTAGTCAATTGCACAAAAAAATCCATTTGTAAACTAAATATATCAATCAAACAGAACAAATCACAAAATGAACATTTAAAAAAACATATCATAACTTTTAATATAAGAATGATCAATAAATATAAATATGAACTTCGGCCAGGGGAAAAACACCTATAGTTTCATCAGATCATCAGTTCGAGCACAAAATTCTACTTTCAATTGAGTTTACATTGTTTTAAACTCAGAGGCTATTTGAAAAATATTGCTCAGAAAATGAAACATAAAACGAAAATAATAATATATGAATCATAGCAGAAACAATAAAAAAAAATTAAATAAGTTTATATTAATAAATTGATCATTTATGTATAATAATGCATAATTTCATAACTTGTATATTATTTATAAATTTACAATAAATATTAAAATTTTTCATGTGATTTGAAAATTTTAAGTTTGTGTTAAATAATGAAAAATTCCATGATGATAACATTTATTCTATCTTTGTCTGTAGTGTGGACTGTTTGTTGTGCAGACACGTTGGTCTTTGTCATTGGATGATTTGCATTATAACCTAGTTTTGTGACATATAGTTGAATTGGTGATCTTATAATTCATGAATCTAGAATGCTCCTTTATGCAGTTTATTCACGTTATCACACCGTAGTACACAAATCCCTAAAAAAGAAAGTAAATGTTGTAAAAAAAAGCATCGTACCGACGAAAGGTTACAGCAATTTAAATCCGTATTACACCCCATTTACAAGAAATTCTGTTACCTATGAGTTACCTACTATATGTTACCTATGTTACTTATGTTACCTACTATTATAATCTATGTTAAGCATGTACATAACTTGATAAATTATAGGATAATATTATGTGAATATATATTTGTTTTAATTATACTATTATTGTATGTCGCTTTTTGATACATGCAATTCCAATAAATTAAATTTAGGAAATAGCGATAAATGGGTATATAAAATAGTACAAAGTACGTCGAAAGAATGTGAGGTAGTCCCGCTGAGAGGGACTTATCTATTGGACATTGGTGCATGTTTTTGGTAATATTTTGTAAATACTTAATAATTGAATTACTTATAAATGCATCTACATAAATTCCCAACTGTGGTATACAGTTTAAATAGAAAACTTAAATTAAAAGAAAAAATTTTTTTTCAACATAGACTAAAATTTCAATTGAACATTTTCATTTAAACGGCTTTGGTCGATGCAATCGAAAATATCTCAGTACTTTCATTGTTGAAGAAAATAGGTGACTATAAAGGTTATAATAAGATTTAAAAAACGACAGAAATTTAAACAACCTTTTTTAAAGTATAATATATACTATGTAATTCTTTTAAAAAGATTATTAAGGAGTCCCGATATTTAGCACAATATTATTTGATTTGTGTTTTTTTTCAAATATTATTTACTTGGTGGCTAAGTTCTAAGATAGAAATAAATTATTTTTTTAATCTAAAAATAGTAATCCTTATATTTGAGTTTCGGATCTCTGAAAATGGAAATATAAATCACAGAAGTTCGAGAGTTATTAACGAAGATAAAGTTTAAATTAATTTTTTAAATTCAATGTAACACGACGTTGACTTCAGAACATTTAGTTGATGCACACCTCATTACCATGTGGGGAAATCTTTATCAGCTTTGGTCAATATAGTATTAGTATGTAAAGTATAGTTGTCTATATAGTACCATGTCCGACCCAGGTCGTTTTCTTTACAATAAACGTTTTACTTACTTACTTACCTAACCAATCAAATTACATGAAATGTGCATTGTTTAGCATAACTACAGTATGTACATGTATGTATGTGTTTCCCTTTCTGAAGAAATAACAAAGCGAATGAAACAAATCTTTGTTTTTATTATTTTTATAGTCAAGAGAAATTTATTATTTTATATATTTTGTTGTTTAAATTGTAAGTCAATTGAGATTAGAAGCGTATCTGGGATTTTGTCCTAAGGGGATTCTAAACTTCAGGGGGCGCCCAAAATAATCACATTTTTGTGAATAAGTAGTTATTTGCAAAAGATTACAGCAGGTATCCGTTATTTTCTAGTACTAAATATATTGTGTATTGTTTACTATTGCATATTGATTGAATCATAAATTTCAAAATATAATATATTACTGAAATAAATTTATTTTTTAAAATTTAAAATTTAATTAAAATTTTTAATTTAAAAAATAGAAAAATACTATTGCACTACATCATAACTATTATTACAAATTTCACGAAATCAATCAGATTAACATGAATACCTATATATTTAATAAAACAACATTTAATATATAAATTTCGGTAAAGTAAACTTTTCAGAACCACAATATGAACAACTGCACACAAATTTGCAAAAATATCAACAAGTGCCCGTGCGTCGAGGATGAAATCTTGAGTGGGAATCTCGTTGAACGTGAAGAAGCGCATTCGTGTAATTAGTCACTGTTGAGTGATGCGGTGTTTTAATGCGCTTTAATAAAACTGGAGGACCTTTTAGCAGTCAGACCACATGGGTTATAATTAGTCAGATATTATTAGTTATTAAAAATAAATGAGTAGTATAGGAAGAGTGAATTCTGGCTTAACACTTGACCTTTGACCATGACCTTTGCACTTTGACACCCCATCAAACCTAGCCCCCCCTCCTACCACCATACCCTCCCTACCACACTATATCCCCTACTCCACTACCCCTCTACCCTACTACCCCCCATACCCCCTACCTCCCTACTGCCCTACC
>JAUZND010092523.1:0-14475 GCA_034780555.1 Coelogynopora nodosa | reverse complement strand
GTCCGATTTTTTTCCGGCAGAGTTTGCAAAATTTGAATTTTTAAACAAATACTTTAGCCTAAATCAGTAGATAATGTGGAACCGGCAGTTAATATTTGGATTTTTCCTTTTTAAGCGTTAAAGAAAAGAAAAAAATATTTGACAATTAATTTGACAATATAAAAAAAATTTTACATTCCACAAGAAAGACTAATTACTCACAAGTGGATTGATTGTATTATAAATTTTGGAATTCCAGTATATTAATACTTTTAATAATAAAATAATATTTAATACGAATCTAAAACTAGAGTACTTTGCTATTTCCATACTTTGAATGCGCCACTAAGCATGATTTCATATGATTTTATATTTATCTGCAAAATAAATATTATATTAGAATATTGAAGCCTAAAAAAGGGAGTTATCAAATTTTAGAAAACCGTAATTATTATGTCGTGAAAGTCATTATATAATAAGGCCTATGATGAAATACATGAATTAGGACTACTCGCTTTTTATAACAATAACAAGGTAAACTTAGTTATACAGTGATATGGACGCCCATTTTTCGGAATCTGAAGAACATAGCTAGATAATGAGGATGAATAATTTATTCGGCTCATTCATTGTCACTTATCTTTTTCGTTTTATTAGTAATAAAGGTCATACTACAATTATAATATAATGGCTGCCAGCAGACTTTTTAATTGGTAATGCAAATTGAAAAATGGTAATCAGTTTTTAGAAACTTTTTGCGTGAATTGTGAAATGAATTATTTATTTGGAAATGATTTATAGTTGATTCTATATTTATTTAATAATTAGTTTTAACAACAAATTTTTTAATTAGTATTTTACGATTTTTCTATTCAATTTCTTTTATATATATAATGTATTTTTTCGTTTTCGTATATAGGCCTATGTGTTTAGGTATGTGTTATATATTTTAAGTTTATGCTAAAAAAAATATTAAATAATGTGATAATTAAAGACGAAAAATAATTTTAATGTTAATATATATTATTTATTATATCGTTAGATATATTATTTGTAATTTATTTATTGCAATCTTTTATTAGTAAAATGAAGAACGAGCAGTTTGATTTTACATTATAATTTACAGAGAATGATTCCTGTTTTCTGGAGGAATACGACTTCATTGCAATACAAACTAATTGGTGTGTTAAGATCACCCCTTATAGTGTTACTATTTTAAACAATTGACGTGTAGTTGTTAACACAAAGAAAAACGTAAAGTAATTAGGATTACAAATTACAGGCTTTGAATATAGAATTTACTCCAGTTTAATATTTAACTTTTTAATTAATTAATTTAAATATTAATATTAATTTTAATTTATTCTTTTTTTAATTAAAATATTTTTATTGTTTTACTTAAATTATTTTTATTTAAATTTGTAAAAATACTCGACAAAATAATTTTTAATTTTTACCATTTTGGATAAATGTATTTTCCATGAAAAAATGTTGTGTGTTAAAACTATAAAATAGAACATTTTCACAACAATAAACTTCATTTTAATTATGAAACTTTAGACTCTGCCGCAACCAATCTTTACACATTTTTTTGAAATTAATCATCAATGCATTTTGAAATCGGTCCCCTTATGCTTTTTGAAATCAGTCCACTTCTGACAAGCAAGCCGCTTGCAGATATTGCGGCTCAAAGGTCATGGTGCACATCCCAACATTGAACAGAGGCCTTAACTCTGCAATGCCTACGGCAAAACGTGTAGCAAATGCTCCATCCATGGCCACTTCTCTTCTGTCTGCCAAGAAGAAGGAAGTGGACAGCCCGCTCCATTTGGATCATCATTCCTTCGATAATCTAGGCAAAAAAAGATTAGAGAGGTGGTTACCAGAGTACTGCAAAAGCAGTACATTTAATGTCTGTGAACACCAGCCATTACCACATATGTAGGGTCCACCCGTCACACCAATGGTCGAAACTGAGACAACACCAAAAGCAATGCACACTCAGTGCCTGTCCCTTGCACTGGCAGGCAGAGGCTAAGGCTAAAATCGATCATGACGAGAGTTTAAGAGTCCTGGAATCGGTACAAATCGGTGAATCTGTGACGTGGTGCAGCAGAAATTTTATTTGTCCCTAGAAATATATAATTTCATGCCGGACAGTTTACCTGCAACCGATGAATGCACATTGTACACGAGAATCCCACCAAGTCATTATTCCATCAAGTCATGGCAGTGCCACAGAACACCAAAATGACAGTCATAGACGCCTCGAACGGCTATCACAACGTTCCAATCAGAGAAAGTTATGGCCACTTAACGACTTTTATAATAAAATAGGGCAGGTACCGCTACTGTACCACCCCTCCAAGTTTAATTGTCTCAGGCAACGGATACTCCAGCCAGTTCGACGAAATCGTATCGGACTTTAAATACAAAACTACGTGTATTGACGATATGATCATGTAGAGTGACACTTTAGAATAAAACTTCTTCCGGGCATGCAAATGGCTTGATCTGTGTGGCCGCAACGGGATAACGGAGAGTCCAAAAAAGTTCCACTTTGACAAGGACACAGTCAAATTTGCTAGATTTAAAATTACCATGGACAGCGTACGACAATGTCGGAAGTACCTCCATACGATTGAAGACTTTCCCACATGAAAATCGATCACTGATATCCGTCCTTTGTTTGGTTTAGTCAATCAAGTAACATGTTACTTCAGCATGACTGATAGAATACGACCAATTTGGGACCTCCTCAAATCATCTGCCCCTTTCTACTGGAATACAACGCTGCAATCTCTGTTTGAAGAGTAAAAAAACTCAACAAACGCAAAGTCGAAAATGGGATCTAAATTTTTGACAAAGAGCAAACAAACAATCTGTCTCGTAACAGATTGGTCGAAGGACGCGATTGGCTTCTGACTCATTCAGAAACATTGCTTATGCTCTGGCAAAGTTCCACAATGCTGCCCTAAGGGCTGGATTAAGCCTTGTGGAAAACCGCTTTACCCATGCGGGTGAATCGCGCTATGCTCCTATTGAGGGAGAAGCTTTGGCAGTGACTGACAGCCTGGAAAAAGTACGATATTTTGTGCAGGGATGCAAAAAGCTGATAATCGCCGTTGAGATACGACTGGAAGACATACGTAACACACGGTTTGCCAACCTGAAAGAGAAATCCCACTCCAAAACAGCACATCCTGGCCAGATGGCAAACCACCAAAGATGACACCAGAATAAAAACAGCTATATCTGCAGCTGCCATGAAAGCGATTAACTCCATACAGTAAGTCACCAGGGACGACGTTCTGGATGAAACAACAAGCGCTATTGATATGCTAGAGCTACTAAATTTGATTGAAGAAGGCCTGCTCATGAATTGCACAGATATTCTTACGTACTTCCTATTCCGCGAGAACCTCTACTCTGTTGTCGGCTTTGTACTCTGCAAAGGCAGAATCATTATCCCGCTAAAACTACGGTAGATCGTTCTCGAGAATTTACATGTTGCACACCAACGGTTTAAATTACAGCAATAACAACCCGGGCTAACAGCTAAATTTTTTAACCTGGGATCATTCCTTAGATTCACGAAACGTGGAAACGTTGCCAACCTGCAACCAGATAGCCCCGTCGCAGTCTAACACTCCACCCACAATCTCAGTCAAACCACCTTATTCTTTTCAATACATCTGTTCTGACTACCTCCATTATAAGAGCCAAAACTACTTAGTGTCTGCAAGTAGACCAACATCGGTCTACAGATGAATTTACTTGTCGATTACTGTATCTATTAAAATTCATCAATATACTTAATGTCTGTTGACCACTACTCCAATATGCTAATCATAAAGCAAACATCTGGTGGGGCTCAAGGTCTTGTGAAATGCCTGCGGGCGAACTTTGCCATTTATGGTATTCCCGACGAGTTTGCCTGTGACGGTCGACCCGAATTCACTGCACACTCACGAAACCCAAGACTTTCTTGGTCCGTGGGGCGTCAATCATTGATTGTCATCTGTTGCCTTCCCCCACAGCAACTGCCATGCCGAAATTGCAGTCAAAACATCAAAAATAACGATCACAGACAGCACTTGTCTAAATGACAAACTGCGGATACTGATCAATTTTAACGCACAATGCTCCAATGCTCCAATGATCAAGGCATTAAATTCTCTGCAGCCATGGTTATCTTCAAGTGGCCAATCAAAGATTTCATACTAATTTTCCCGAGTAAATAAATGCCATCTGACACCTAGGCTAGAAAAACGCAACAACCGCGAAGAGGCATGCCCGAGCTAGAGCGACTCTTCGAGCACACTACCAAACTTCCCCCCTACTCGCCATTGGAATTAACCATGTCAGAGTAAAAAACCAGACTGACTTGGAACCATGCACATGGACAGGACTGACACCTTAATTGAGGTCAAGCAGTATGATCAATATATGTCATCAAGTTTGACGAATCTGGTAGGAACACGCTCCAGAATCGTAAATTCTTGCATCGGTTCACACTTTTTACAACGAAAACACATTCTGTGATTGCCACAGGCTGCATCTGACGTGGGATAATGGCCCTATTAAAGTTTGTCTAGCAAACCATCATCAAGACACAATCTTCAATGGTAACTAAATCAACATTAGCACAAGCCACGACTACACCTAGCTACAATTGTAGTTATTATTTTATATTTTATTATTATTATTTTATATGTTACTGCTTGTAACTGCTCTGACAAGGAGCATGATCACTATGGATCACCCCCTTAGATGAGCTGACGATGGACTACCCTGTAGATGCTCCCGCGATGGCCCGCATGACGGATGGAGTGACAGTTGACCCCCGCCCCCCCCCCCCCCCCCAAAGGAACCCCTGCGATGGACCGCCCCAAATACTCGCACAACGGATCGAGCAACAGGCCGCCCAAGGCGGGCCGCTATCAAACCGCTTGCTTGTTACAATCCAAAGGAGTTTGATTTGTAGACAATTTATAAGTGACTCTTTGATCTTTTTGAGAAAAGGAGATAGACAGTTTACATATGGTCCCCCTATATTACTTCGATTGTATTGATATTATAATAGTTCTATAATGTATTGTGTGTATTATATTATCTAGCTGGTGTTTCACTCTTCCTTATAGATTGTTGTTTGTAAATCATTTTGATACATTCTTGTTGAATTTATAAAGTTATTTATTTCGAAAAATATTTAATGTGAGCGAAGTGCATATTCTATAAAACTATAACAATTTTTGTCTTTGACGACAACTGCACTGCAGTTTCAGAATATATAAAATTCTGAAATACATTTAATTGGAATAAATTTAGAGGATACAGGATCAGATCAAAATTAATAATTTTCAATATTTTTTTACGACACAAGTAAGAAGATATTCAATTTAATAAGTTTATTTATAAAAACTAATATCAATTTTCTCAATTTTATATTAATATATTCCTTATTTGGTTGTCACTTTTTATATATGTAAATATAAAAAAATTGTTTAACACAATAAAATTATTATTTTTATTAACAAACAACTAAATAATAAATGAAATTCATATAACATAAAATGAATTCCTTAAAATTGTTATATTAATAAATAATAAATATTTCCAAACATTAAAAAATGTTGTTTAGCATGATCGATTAATTAAAGTTTTAGCTATATCTATGACAACACTCTAAATCAACGCAATAATTTCAAATGAAAAATATTTTTCCATTTGTAGGTTAAGGAAACCAAATGACATCTCTTTCTATTTATAATGAACTCATAGATTTATCATATTAGCCGTTATTAAATCCTAAGAAATTGGCCGTTGATTTATTTTTTAAATCAATTAGTTTGTATATTATTAAATATATTATTTCAAGTTTGATTTCATTGTCAAAAGTAAAAATTAATATTGACCATGACAACATTTGTAGTCGTTTCCACATTAGTTTCTTACATACAAACCGAAAAGAATGTATACATTTCTATTAGTCTTGTGAATATTATTATTTTTTTATATTATCCATGTTCAACGGCAGATCCAGGATTTTATGAAAGGGCCCATCAATTATTAACTTTTTTATAGTTAAAACACAATATTTTTACAAAATAATGTAACAAAAAAAATTATGCTGCATAATAAAAAAGGCAGCTGTGAAAAATAGGGGGGGCAGGCATCCCTGGTACCCCCACCCCTGGATCCGCCTGTGCATGTTGGTGTTGCATTTGGTTAGGCCATGTAATGGCATTGGCAAATTCATACAGTTTACAAACATCATGTTTTGTGTCCAATCATAAATACAGTTTGCAAATAGTATGCTGAACCAATTATCTCCACTATTTTAATTTCATCATCTACAAAATCTATGAAATTATGTCATTGGCATTAATCATTTTTAAAATCATATTTTCCCTTTTATATTTTAGGCAGAATATTCTACCTGTATATAGGTCAATCCACTGAAAGTTCACAATCACAAGATGCTTTTCGACTACATTAAATTTTTTTTAAATTAACATGTTTACATACTTCAAATAGCTGTAATTTAGTTTCTATCTTATTAAAAACTTTCTGACCTTTAAAATAATACCGAGGTTTAAGGAGAAGATAGCCTAATAATACTAATAGTACTTAAATAGTGCTAATAAACATAATTTCCCCATTCTTGGAGTATCTAGAAAGTATAAACAGTACATTATTGATAAAATATATATTTATACAATCTGCAATTGTTAAAAACATAATAGGCAAGATGTTTAATAAATATGAACATAATATTCGTAACAATTAATATACCAAAAAATGTACAACAATTTTATGTAATTTTAGCCAATTTGAGTTGTTTCTAAAATATGTTTAAATATTCTTCTTTTTAAATGTTTTACTTAAATGCATAGCTTTTTATATATAGAAAGTGAAATAATAAATACTAATTCCTTGAAACAATTTGTTTCAGAGTGCAAAGCTATCAAAGTTTGACTATTGATTATAAGCATAATTATTACATGCCTTATGTAAGACATGAAATAAAATAAATCAATATCCATTGTTACACTGGAGACATTTATATGATGTTAATAGCTAAATTAATACTTATAACACACCTTTATTAAAAATATTTAGTTTTATATAAAATATATTTTAAAGTACTCATCAGTAAAGGTCAATGTAAGGCATGGATAATTTTTTGTAAGATGCAGGATAATTCACAGTATACATTTATCATATTAAAGGTATGAACATTAACAGGAAATACTATTTAACTTTTTTAAATGAAATATATATACTGAATAGATTATTTTCTAAAATAGTTTAGTCACATTGAACTAAATTTTAGATAGCTATTTTAAAGTTCATAAAAATTAGCCTAAACTTTTTATTATTAAAATATTGTATGTTTTAAAATGGACAGTAAATACAGTAGATGCATATTTTTCATGTTTTCTCACATGTACTAAACAATTAAAACCTTTGTTTACAACATTTTAATATAATATTTTGGCAAATATATTGCTTTAAATACAATGTAGTCCAGGAAATATTTTGTGTTGGCATGAATATAAATTAAAAAGTAAAGGCTCAACAACACAAAATTATTTATTATGCCTGAATTTTAGGTTTTTAAGCAAACTTTCTACTGAGGCAACAAAACAAAAGTGAAACAAATTAACAGGTTTCCAAAATTAAACCTACTAACAACTGCATGCATACAAAAGATCAATAACAATGTAAAACACATAATACCATTCAGTGATAAAGAGTATTAAAATTAATACATAACTGAAGAAATTAGTGTACACTCAATTGAAAAAAGATTTTTTTAAAAATAGAAGGTACTGTAGAGTCACAATATATGTTCATGCTTTGTAGATTAGTGGTAATATAGTAAGACTCTATAAATAACCGACATTGCCAGTTGGATTCTACCACAAGAATCAAAGTATCATCAAAGTTTATCCTGTGATTATTATTAATTGCATGATCTGCTAATGCTGATTTTTCAGGTTGAAGAAGACATATATAAGCTTTGTGTTGTTTTAAATGAGTGTCTAAAGATATATATATATATATGTATAAGATAACTCACAGTCATGACAAGGTATTCTATAGATCACACCCTTAGTTAATACTTGATCTTTGGGTTTTTCAGTTAGACAGTAGCTGTCCTATGTACACATATACAAAGTATACATGGGATAATAAAAAATTATGTATTTGAAAAAGGCTTTACATTTGAAAATTAATTTACATAAGTTATTCTTTAAAAATAATTCTAAACAACCTGCTGATGTAAACAGAAAACATTATTTCATTTATTGTACCAGTTGTAAAATGGGACTTTTAAAACATTGTTAAAAATATTTTATTTAATATGTTTATTAACATTTACACATGTTTACACATTTATATTAATTTGTAATATTTAAAAAAAAATTAAATTATTTAAGAAACAAATACATGAAGAGATATGCACAAAAATCTAATTCAATTAATAAAATACCTAAAAACATATAAGGTGTGGGATAATTAACACTAATGTTTCAAATTAATTTATAAAAATTGTATTGTCCCAAATTTGATAATTTTTTAATAATTTTGTTTCTTGCTCAATGTGTTTTATGGATATTGAGAAAAGAGTACTCTATACTTGTGTTAAAAATTTTTATAAATAGAAAGCGACTAATTTTGTTATCCTGTGTCTTACTTATATTTACATTTATAGTAATAAATTTTGAACCAATGCATATATATTCATGACATTTTCAATATAAAATGTATTATGTTAATTTGCACAATACATTTGATGTTATATACATAATATTTCAGATAAGTAAAATATTATAATATTGATCCTATAAATTGTCAGAACTTTTGTTTGTGATTTACAGTTTAAATATGTTTTAAACTTTTTTATGTATCATAATTTAAATTAAATAATTAAGTAATACATACTATTTTATTTTACTAAAGATAATAATAAATCCTGAATTATAAAAATATTAATAAATACATTATTTTAATATTTATGTTAAAAAATATATTAAAAAGGAAAGAAGAAAAAATGATCAATAAAATCAGAATACTATTTTTTATAATCATTAGAATAATATGTATATAATAAACAATATAAATGTATGATATTACAGTTATAAAAAGTAATTATAAAGTTAGTCAATAACCATAATTTAATATAATTAATTTTTAATATATAATAAAAAAATTAATTATTTATAATCAGTAAAAAGTAATTATTTAAAATTTATCTTAAAATAAAATAACTTTTTTTATACTTAATTTGGATATATAATATGTATATACAATATATATAGGTAACAATAATTTATTATTATATTTCACTATGAAAGATATAATGTTCATAATTTTTTTTTAAATAATAGACATTGTATGTTTATAACATGATATACATATTAAACTATTACATTAAAAAAATTATTTTTTGGTGACAAAAGTATAATTACTATTAGCTGTATGTTTATTATCAATAATAATAGGCAACATAAATTAGTATTTTTATTAACTTTATTTGTTCTGTATATAATGTAGATTTCTGGTATAATTCTATACAGTAAAAAAGTATATATTAATTATTTGAAAAATGCTTTATTAATATATTTGATATAAATAAATTATATACTTCCATGTAATATAATGCATGTTTAAAAGTGCAGTGCTATTTATCATAGATATAGAATGGTTAGGTATGACATAGCTATTTATATATATAATAATATCTTTATTTACATTGTTAATTAATTACTTATTTGATATTTATGAGCTCTCATTGGAAAATAATTAGTATCCTTACATAGACAACTTACATCCTTTCCTTACTTACTTCATGGACATTTCATGAAAGATTTAAATATGTTAGGTAACTTAACTTTCATTTCCTATTATAATTTATGAATTTTTAGTGATATATTAATCATTTATATTTTTTAGAGTAAATTGTAACTAAATACTATTTATAACAATAATTTACAACAAATAAAATTGATGTTGCAAAAAACAATTAATTGTTATGTGATAAAATTTGCTGTGAATAACTATAGCAATATCAAATATATATAATTTATTTTATATAAAATATGTGGACAACGATTAAGACTATAGCTTGCCTATGAAAAAATATTAATTAAATTATTAGGATAAATTAGAACAAGCTGGGTAAAGTAGTTGAATATTTTAAATAAATATATTTAATTGTAAATTTCATTACATAGTAATTGTTTCCTTTTAAATGCCATTTACTGTAAAATTTATTTAGTTGATTATAATTAGATAATTTAATAAATGCTTAATTATAATTGGATTAGATTATATATTTTAAAAACCGATATAGGTTTTGATGGTACACACATACTGAACAAACTCAAAACAGTTTCTAATCACTCGACAAACACAGCTGTCTGCCAGGGAGAAATATAAGGAATACTGCTGGGATTCGAAACTGCTACCTTCATACTCAATCACTGGCACTTTAACCAACTAGGCTATCACTCCCCTCTATTCATATAATGAATAAAGCTATTTCCTATCATTGTAGTTTTAGTTTCCTACTTCAGTACATAGACCATCAAGTTAAAAATATTTAATATGTATGTTATTACTTGTATTGAATATTACTGTTTAAAGTATATGGAAATTCATTTAGTTGAATTTAGTTCATATCATTTGAAAATTATTTGTAAAATATAAACAGTTACATATATAATATAATTTGATCTAAAACTCATTTACTGGAAGTCTATATCTAATTTTTAGGAATATATTTTGATTATTATCCTACCTGTGACTGACTTTTACTTTTCAGTGCTCTTTTAATTTTACGAATTTGTTGTTTTATAGTATATTTGGACGTCATCTATTTCATCATATGTTGAATTTTTTCTAGACTAACGTCTTGTAAAACTTTATCTTAGTTTTACATACATTATTTCATTAACTAAACTATGCAGAATGGGCAATGTTTTTTATTAATCATTTCGTAAAACAGTACAATTCCGACTGTAAATACCAAAAAATATTCTCGACCATCAATTTATAAAAAAAATCATATTTATTATCAATGCATGGCCTGATGTATTTTAATACTATGTAAACCCTTTTATTTATTGGTAATATAATATGTATTATAAAATTTAATATATATTAAAGTTTTGTTTTAGGTCTTCACCTGTTCTTCTCTGTGACGGGTAATAGGGCTAAGGTATGACAGCTGGGGCTATTCGAGCTCCCACAATTGTGCCACTTCGACCACCTCAAATCGGCAAATCAAAGACCACAATAGACACACAGGTTAAGGTGGAGCTATGTACAGATTCTCCCGAAACGGATATCTTTTTCACTATCAATGGCACAAAACCAGAGCCCTTTCAGACGATGGGTGATAAATCTACTTATCGTTACAAGACACCATTTACTTTACCTTCTGGCAAAAGAACCATTAAAGCTGTTGCAGTAGCAAAGTACGAACAATTATTTATGTCTTTGTTCACAAATAAATAATTTATTAATATTACTTTATAATAGAATATTATTAACAAAAACATAATATAACAAATTTTCATCGACTGATAATTAAGTTAATAAAAATATTTGTGAAAAACTGTAAATAAAATGCGTGCAACATTTACACTTGATATATATAGTGATTTGTTATGTGATTCGTCTTCGTGTTTTAAAATTGTATAATCCTTACATCCATCAGACTTGAACTAGTTATAAAAATAACCTATTTCAGAACATTAAAAAATTTATATTAGTAAAGAAACAGTGTACTCAGCTCATGTAGAATGACTTGCTTGATTTGTGGTCAATATAAATTCATTAGTATAGGCCTAATTTGATTTAGTATGTACATATTTATCAGCCCAGTAATATATGAAATAAAAATTTCCAATACTAAGTAACTACGCTCTGAAGTCTTTTTATTTAGCGGTAGTGTTTAGATACGGATTATTTCACAATATTATATTTTTAATTTGTGTGGATGTGATGTCATAAATATGTTTTTAAAACTGATATATTGAACACTATATAAACATATGCTTAATTTTATTGTTAAAACTTTAAAGAATTAAATGCACGTAATGTACTTAACGATAATATATTAACATAGTTTGACCTTTTTACTTTTTACAAAAATCATAATCGAATGCCTATTTATTTACTAATTATTTATTTATATTAAATCTTAGTCGGTATAGGGTTGTATTGGTCAGCTATGTTTGATTTGTTTAAACATTGTGAATTAAAAAAGATCACTCCTCTACGAATTAGATTTACTGAAAATTAGATTTTTATATATTTACGCAACTGAAGTTTTCATATGTCTGATAATATTATTCAACTGAAACTATTTCAATTTTATGATATTTGAACCGGTAAATTTGACTTGTGTTTAATATATATTTCATACAGTGTGAATGAAATTGATGTATATTTTATAATTATATTATTTAATTTTAAAGTGTATGAATATAATTATGTTCACGTTTAACCCAGAGATCAGTCTAGAGAAAGCAACGTGGTCACGAAAGCATTCGACGTTGAACTGATAAAAACAGCCGAGTCGCTTTCTCGTGGTGATGGGGACACCTACGGGTTCATTGATGAGTTGCGAGATCAGTCAATGCACTCGACTCAGGTGAATTATTGTATTACTATCAGGGTTACTACACTCCTTGCTTTGTTTTAAGAAATCCTGGATTTGTATAAAACTCCTTTAATTATTATAAATCAAACACTTTTATTTTAAACCAAACATTACGATGGATGTGCATTTCAAATGAATTTTTTTAATGTTTATATTTTTATATAATACATAGTTTCATACATTTACTACTGCCTGAGTCTACTGATATCAACTATGGTACAGCATTCCGTACACAGCTTGTAGTGACAATTCATACACTACATTAAGGCTATATATATTTATTTAAAAAAATGCAGAAACCCTTGACTAATCTTAGAATTTCGGCACATAAATGCTGACTTGGGGGTGGGGGGGGTCGAGTTCCTGGTCATGTAAGATCTCTGAGTATGAGTTAGAAGCTTTGTTTCTAGACTGATTTGTGACCAAGTAGTGTTTATTCTATTTTCTACATTGCCTTGCTTCAATCGGTGTAGCGGTGGAATGAGTACTGATAGATGCGACATTAAGAATAATATGTGTTTTTCACTTATTAGCTAAATCACAACACTAATTAATAATGTTAAACGGATTTAATAAGACAGGATGCTTTTATTTTTAATTTACTTTTACACTATTAGTTTACAAAGTGTTAGTTTTCCCTATTGGTATTTCAGCGTTCGAGATTTGCTTCAAGGCCCAATAATAGAATCGTTATAATATCATCTTCAATAATAAAATGATTTATTATAAAATGTTATTAAGTGTTAAAATAAAAAAAACACATTGTATAAATATATATACATCAAACTGCACTGCAACTTTTTAAAATATGTTATCATAAACTAGTTGCATTTCTTACTGTTCATTTGCGTGAAAATTATTATTATGTTATTTTAAAAATATCCACATTAACGCATCCAATGTATTTTAATAATATAATGACATAATATATAGAAAATATTATATTTTCCCAAGGATGGTACAAGAAGGGCAGCTCGAAGTTACATTCGCAAGTTGTTAAAAAGTACAGACGCTTGGGGTGAGGAGGAAGGCGGGCAGCGACAACGCGTCAACTTTCCTGACGATAAAGGAATTCCACCAAGTAACGATTGCCATACAGTTATATTGTTCTCCATTATTAACCTAGATCAATCATGTTATTTGAATTCTTGATTGTAGGTCACCGGAAGATAGGTGGAGCAAGATTTTTAGAGTCAAGAATGTCAAAGTCTAGCAGCAAAGACAATAAGGTAACTGTTACGCTAGTGTTTTTGTATGTATTATGTAATGTTTAGATTACGTTATTTTTTATGTTTACTGTGATTGTAATTTCAGTTATATGAGCGCGATGAACACAATGAACAAGGTCATGAACGAGTTCATCGTAATTTTCCTGAAAATTCTACACAAGCGATGAGAGTTCAGCGTGAAACTGACTTTCTTAAGTAGGTTCAGACTCCATTTTTTGATGGTGTGAAATGAGTCTTCTGTAAATGCCATAGAATTGTTTCCTAAATTAGAAAAATCTCCTAATTTTGAATAATATGATATGTTGTTATAATTACTAATGATACGATTATGTGCATATTTATTAGGATTCTTTAGGACCTTCATCAATGAAGAAATACTTTCTACCCTTCCAACATTTAAATAATAAAATCTGCATGGTCGCTGACTGAAAATATCATATTTTTTTGTTTGAAATTTAGTTATTTTGTTATACCTATTTCTATCTCAGCTCCGTTTAACAAAAATTTGTTTTATTTTAAGAACTATATATATTAATATATATAGTTCTTAAAATAAAACAAAGTTTTGTTAAACGGTTATGTTAT
>JAUZND010092522.1:0-14475 GCA_034780555.1 Coelogynopora nodosa | reverse complement strand
TTTAACCACGCGCGCCATGCAAAACGTAGCTATTAGTATTGTGCAGGCCTCAATACGTAGAAGACCTCATAGAAGAATTTTCAAATAGATTATATTTAATCGATATGTTTTCATATAACAAACATAGGAATTGCATCAGGATTACAAATAAGTATTCTTATTTTTTATTATATTTATATTCTCTCATTTTTCTAGCAACATTTTTTATGTACGAAAGAAAGATAATAAATTATAATTAAATACACTTAACAAAATGTGTTTACAATAATTAATCCCCTTTACTATAAACTTGCTTGATTGAATTACTACTAAAAGGAATTAAAATCTATTTTTCATCTTACATCTTATAACGTCTAGTTGTTGACACCTTCAATGATCCACCTGAATAAACTTAACTTTTATTTAAACAAAAGAGTTTAACGATATTTTGTTAACTGAAGTACTCTCAGTGTGCGGCTAGATTTTTCTGAATGCTTCAAAGTAATAAACGTTTTAAACATTATTGAGACACATTTCTGAGTTCAGTTAGAATTAGGAAACCTCTTTTGTTGCTTTTAAGCGTTATTTAATACTATTCCTCACTCTCACTCACCTTCCTCACCCTACCCCTTCGAATGTACTTGTACAGATGTTGTGTTTTGAACTATTATTATTATTATTATTATTATTAACCATGTCAAATACTTTTTCTCAAAACTATTACGTCATGAAATGTAAAAAGAAAAACATGTTAGAATAACTTTTTTTTTATCGAATTCAAATAATTTTAGTCAAAAAAAGAACAAAAGATAGCATACTTTCGTGGTAAAATTGATAAATTAATAGACAGAGTGGTTGATTGAACAAGGATATATATATATATAATGGTCAAAAAAACTAAATAGTTTAAACGACTTTTTGTAACAGCCGCCTACACTAATTAGGACATTTTAGATTCACCTTTTCTTTTGTGTGTAAAACTTTAAAAGGGGGATATTTAAAACATTTGTATTCTACAAATTTAGGTAACAAGCTAAATAAAAGAACTGTTGCCTTCTTTGACAACAAAGACAATATTTTTGCAAATCGACGCCATTTATATAATTAACTTGCTTTAGCACAGTGTTTAATGTACGTTGTTTCTTGTTCCGTCCGTATATCCAAGCCGTGCTACACATCGAGTCAGTAAATATATCAAACATCATTCCTTTTAAATTCTGTTACACTCCCAACAGCCTGATAATGAACTGTTTATTTACATATTATCAACAAAGAAGAAGCTAAAGAAGCAACTGTAGTAGACAAATATTAATCGTGCCTAATTACTCTGTTTGCCCGCATATTTCCATATGTAGCTAATTATCAAACATGTAAATTAGCAATGAAAGTATCTTATTCAGAATCTAATAAAAATTAAATGAATTACTTGATTAAAACGATCCTTATTTATATGGACAAAATGGATAGTGAAAAAATCAATATTAATGTAACGAATCTATATTCCCGAGGAATTCTAATTAAAAAACATTTTATTTATTTATAACATAATTTCAGAACTGAAATGTATAGAAGTCAAGAAATGATTTATTAGGCTTTTAAACTGTGAATAAAATGTTTAATATTTGGTTATTTTTAAAAACTAATATAAAAAATATAAAAATAATAATAATAATATAAATAATAAATAATATAAATATACTTTCTAATTATGTAGTCGCTACAATGGTAGAATATACGCACCAAATATGCGCAACAGAATTATTCCTAGTGAATAGATGAACATGAGTAGTAGGAAATATATCTACTCTGAACTAACCCCCCCCCTTTCCTCTCCTTGGTGTCTTGGTCCAGAGTCAACAGATCTCCTACTACTAACATGTAATAGTATAACAGTATATATGTTTAGATTACAAATTGATTTTGAAAATATAGTAATAGCATTATAATTAGAACGTTCAATTAATGATCATGTACATATAATAAATGAATAGGTATAGCCTACAATTTGTAATAACCTATTGCACAATGTTCAATTATTTTTCTATTAAATACTAAAATGGCTATTTGAATTACGTGCATTGTAGAAAAGTTTCGCACGGTACAAAAAAACTTCATAACTTAGTTTCCTTTCGTCGTTTTGCTCTTTATTTCTTCCAAATATTTTGTTAATTATAATTATAATTATAATTATTATTTGATATTATATTGTTATTGATTGTCATAAAAGATGCACAATAATATATAGATACAACATTAAAAATGTTTATAATGAGGAATAAGATTTTTTAAATATACAATGTAGTTGCTATATTTGAATATAGAAAAAGCCGTCAAAAATTGCACATGCATTATAAAATTGCGAATAATGTTAATATCTGATTGAGGTTAAAATTTAAATTATGGTGGAAATATCGATTATAAATATTCTACTATTCCAAAAATTAATTGGCTGTCTATGATTGATTGTTTATTCGATTCTATTTGAACTTCTATTCTGAAAAAACAACAATTTCCGAGCTTTGAAGTATTTTTCTTAGCTATTTTGAAATCCTTTGAGGATATTTATAAGAAATTATCCTTAGTATTCATTTAGAAAAAATGCACGTAATTTTGTTGAATTTTATATTTTTGACATCATTAATTATTTTATGAAAGTGATATTTCAAATATAATTTAAATATGTAGTTATCATTACAACCATGTTATTATTTTTATTGTCGTATATTTATTGGTTATATAACCGACAATATTGACGTCCTTAAAATTTGAATTTACATCACGGCCCAGAAATATTCTCAATTTCTTTATTGATCTAGGATATTTATTGAGATATGCATTGCTTCATTGGTTAAAATATGTAAAATTATCATACGCGTCCTCGGAAAAACGTGACATCTCAAATTCATACCTAATAACAATGTATGGAAAATTTCTAAATTTGTAATGTAAAATGTTTTTCAGTGTATATGATGTAATCAACATTACAATTACTAAGAAATATTTAAAAATAAATATATTAATCATATTTTACATGGTATGCACATACTATTTTGTAATTTTAAAAATTAACCATTTTTTGGGAATATCAGAAAGATGATGTCGGGGTTTTTATTTGACGTCAGTATCTAGATTAAGTAATATAATAGAGTTTCTTTTATACTCTATTCTTAATCGATGAAAAAAGTTGATATTTATGAATAATTAATAAAAGTTGACATTACTATTTCAGCATTACGCTCTTACGTATTGATCACAAAATACATCAATGATGACAATGAAATATTATTTCACATAATTATGCTTGAACATTGGTAAAAACAGCGTTATAATATAAAAGACAATACAATAAATTATTCAACAAATAAAATGAAATTAAACTAATTGACAATAACACACAAATAAAAATAATATATTGCAAAATATAAGTAAAATATAAATATAAGTATAAAAAAAATTAATTAAAATTTGGAGTTTCGATGACTCATTAGCCCTCATTATAATCAAACTATTTAAAAGTTAGAATAATTCTCAATAGTTAATAAATAATTAATAATAAACCAAACAAACCAATAATTCTCACTTTAATTTCTTAATAGTTGCGACAATTAAACAATTAAAATGTTTATGCTTTTTTAAAATTAATTAAATGGTTAATATAATACTGTATTAGGTGGTTTAGTTGTGCCGACCTTTTTTTTAAATGTTATACCTTTCCAATGATGTCCCAAGAGACTTTGTCTGTTAATAGCCGTGGGTGTTTACAATGTATGTTTCCAATTCTTCTTCTTGTGGTTTTGAATAGTACTAACAAGAAAATCTTTTGAGCATTAAAGTCTTCATAAAGCAACTAACATAGCAGAATGAAAGGCTGGTTTTAAACGTTATGATGATGTCAAGGAAGCAAAATGACGAAAAAAAGTAATTGCGAAGTGAAGGGTGGTTTGTTTCACAAGGCCCTTTGTCCTGAAGTTATTTATCCTGATAAATAAAAGTATAAGTTATTTCTGTTGACCGCTTTACAATATTCAATATATTTATCCAATTGTTTGGGTATTAAAACCTCGACAGCTAAAATATGGATTATAGTGTGATCAACTTATTATTTAGGATAATAAATAATTAATTGAAAAAATACGTCTAAAACAGAGAAATCGGAAATAAATGACAACTCTTAGCTAGAATAAGTGCGTCACTGAATTAGAGCGTCGTATTAAAAATCCTATCTCGAAATATGACATACGAGCGTTCCAGAAATATACAGTCTGGAATAAGCGCGTGAGGATATATCGCGTACAAGAAAATATAGAGGGCCTGAATTAGCGGTTATTCCAGTTTGTGACGCTCTTGTTCAGTTCGCACTTATTAAACTAAACAATTTATATAATTTTAATAATATTTTACATAAGACATAAGTTAGCTATGTACACATTACATTAATTGTATTGTTTTAACAACTGTACAATTACCATAACGATAACTATTTATACATATTTATTACTAACTTAAAATCCCTTATAATGGATATGATATTTATTGTGTTTCATTTAGGTACTGGGTTTTAAGGTTGTCAATGAGAGCGAAATAAAATATCTCTTTTAGTGGAATCGGAAATGTTATTATATTAATTATACTGTAATTCTTTGAATATATATAATATATATATATGATAAATTGATATTTTTTTAATTTAATTTTTAATTAATTTTTATATAGGAAAAAATTATCACAAAACTATCTCACTGTTTGTATGAAATATGCTAAAAAAATATATTTTATTTTCTTATAGAATATTTTCATATTTTACTTGAAGAAATTATCATCCTAGAAAATGGAAATCAATATTTTAATTTTTGAATTAGAATTTTGTATGTCATACAGCAATTTTCTATTATTTAGTAACTATAGCTTTTTCATTTTAATAATAAATGTTTTTGGGAAAGTTGTCCATAAGATTTTGCCACGAGAAATCACAGAGAATAAAACAATCAATAAAATAATCGATAAAATAATAAAAAATAAGGAGAATAAAGTAATCAATAAAATAATCAAAGAGAATAAAGACCTTAATTTGATAGAAGTAAAAAATACACAAAATACCGAGGATTAGTTTACGTAAATTTGAAGCGAAAAAGTTAGTATGCGATCCTCTATACAGTATATGTAGAAATAAATAGAAATCAATACTTTTCTTTTCTTTAAAATCATCAGTATTGCAAACAAGAGAATTACATGAACAGATTTGATTAAAATAACTTTATTGTGAAAAACAGACCCATATGGAAAATGAGAAAAGGCACGATACACTAATAATGAATGGATAGTAGACATTTTGTATTTCAAGAGAGCAAGGGCATTGATGTTAGGATAGAGGCCAGTATCCTATTAAAATAGGTTTCTTATACACGCACGAGTTGGAAGAGAAATGATTGAAAACGATGAACACACCAAGAAAGGGTAATTTGTAATCGATCGCTTGTTTCTATAGGTTAAGATAATAACGATGACTCTGGCAGATTAACCGTTGAGCCGAGGCAAAAGATTACGAGCAGAGTTCTCTGAGTGCAAAATGTACAGATTTTTCAAATTTGCACATGAACACGTTGGCTGAAAGTACAGGACCCAGGGGAGAACAAATTGGGACACCATTGTGATAATAAATTTTAATGACTAACATTTTACAATTATCCCAAAAAGGTTTCTCTCATCTGATTTCTAAAACTTAAATTATTATTTTTTATTGAAATTGTATGTTAATTTGTTTCAGTCTTCCATAATGTGATTTTTATGATTAGGTTTCCATAAAAATGTTTTAAAGCATATATACTACTGATACTAATTGAAACAATTTGGTACCTAAATTGATTTTTTTTAAATAGGTGAATAACAAATTTACAGATGGGTATTAAAAGGTCAACAATTTTGGTAAAAAAATAATCTTGTCATTAATTTTTTGTTTGTTTGAATATTTAGATATTTGAACAAACTCAGATCGAAAACTCTTGAAAGTCTTTGAAAAAGTCCTTTAACATATCGCTGCTTCTATGTTTTACCTACAATATACACAATACTATAACATGCTTTTTAAACGTGTCGTTTTTTGTCAATTCGGAATTGTCGGTTTGTTAAGACAAGTGTTGGAGCCTCCCCGAGACTTTTTCATATCTGGCAAAAAGTTGTGATAGTCGAGTGCTTGTGGACTCTTGATAGGTCCGTTGACTAAAATAATTAGTATATAATATTATATATTATATATTAATCTCAAAATAAATAAAAATATGTATTTTTTAAATATTAATTATAATTGGCTTGCTAATTATTGAAAAATAAAAAATAAATGATTATTTTATTTATTGTATAAAATTGTTTATAACAATATTTTAGTGTTTTAGCTTTCACAACAAGAAATCAGTACTCTATATTTATCTATTTAAGAATTTACATGTTCCAATTAGAACTTATGAAGCATATATTATGTTGAACATGCGGGTAATCAAGCACAAATCCGCAAATATATATATTTGGTGTAAAGAAGTTGAATCTATATATTTTTAAAGTTATTAAAAATTAAACTTACTACTATTCAGTAAAATGTTACAGCTTGTAAATTGTGATTTACGGTTATGAAAAAGTAATATTTAAAAAGAGTTTGCGATTTGTGAAATCTCCAAAATAAAGAGTAAACAGTAATGCTATTATGTACAATTTTAGTTTCAATAATGGGCCAATCTCTTTATTACATTAATTTAATCTAATAATCATATTTATAATTTAATTAACATCATCAGCATCATCATCATTTAATTTTAACATAATCTATTGCAACTATAGACTTGCATTTACAAACATTTTCTGAACTGTAATTGTCTTTGACATTTCAATAGATTCTAGTAATTTTATTTTACATATCAAAGTGGTGAAATTATTGTATTATATATATATACAGTATATATAAATATATTGTGAACAGGTGCAATTTCTTAACATATTGTTTGGTCGTAAATTGGTCACAAATTGGTCGTAATTTATATGAAGTAACAAAATAGAAATTCTCACCTTTAAATTATTAACTATTGATGAGCTATAAAGGAATTTAAAATATATATTTGACACCGGCCCTCTTTTTTGATTTTGTTCCCCCTTTCTTCCCGGATAAATCATGGATTCAATATGGGAGACACAATATGTTTTGTGTCAGATAGAAATTAAATATGTAGGTTCATGTCATGTCAGTGAAAAAATACATTTGAAGAAAAAAGTTTACTTAATTTTTAAATTAAATAAATTCGCCTTATTTCTTCAGAATTTTAGACAAACTATCAATGGCCAGTATTTGACTGCCTTTATTTATGTTTGTTAAACGATACTTTTTCTAGTGGTGCATATTTTCATTAAAAATGGGTGAAATCTCTCCGAAACTATTATACATTTGTTGGTCATATTTAAAACAAAACTAGGAAAAAACATTTCTAAAAATATTAATTTTTTATACATTAAAAAATGCTGAATTATTTGTAAATCTGTAAAACTTATTTGAAAATCAGTATAACTTATAACCACATAGATTATATAGATCAACACGATTTTGCTAATCAAAAAATTTATTTACAATTATGGAACGTGTTATATTGTGTATATTGACAAAAAATATCAAAATGTAAATTATAAAGAAGGGCAAAGTTTTATTTGAATATCGATTTGACAAAAATTTAATTACGTCATAAGTTTCTAATACACATCGATGGAAACAGTAAAACAACTCTCATCTTGCGTTGGCAGTGTCGACTTTAATTACGAGTTGACTTTCATTACGTATATATCTATCTATATTTCTATAAATAAATTCAAAATAGGTTAGAAATGTTTACATCAACTTTTTCCTTTCTGACCCCTTCGAAGTTACAAACAAAATGGTGCAGTCTTGCCCCAACCACCTGCTATATACATTGTATACCTAGTCAGCCCCGTGTCAACAGACAGGCAAGTTGAGCATTTGAATTGTTCATCTCTCCCTTCGCATCATCTCAATCTGCTATTGCCACTGAAACTCTATAAATGCAGAATGTGGAGTATTATAAGGTTGACATTTTCAGCCTCTTTTTTTGTCTTTCTACGCATTAAACAAATTGTTAATATTCCAACCTTCAAAATAATTATATCAACCCACTACACTAGGTAAAATACTACAGTTTGTCAATGAGGAAACTACGATTGGTAAAAATGATGAGTGATGCTCCCCATGCATGTGTACCATGATCGAATACAAAAGAATCAATCTGGTATTTTCGATCAATTTTTCTGACAATAATTTACAATTTGCTGCTACGTTTTGTAACGACGTCACGCACAACTTTCTAGTATATAGCACTCTAGTCTTCGTTTTTTCTACATTTACTAGGTACACAATTTAAATATAGTGTATCCAAAATTGGCCGTGAGTAGAGAATAATAAAACGAAATACTTAAAAGGGGCGACGAACCAATACAGAGTTAGAAATATGATAATAATACTAATTCGGTAGAAATAATCATGTATTGAGCAGTATTCAACAGTGCCACCCAACACTACTCTCTGGTCACACCTCTTTTTTATCTGCTAATACAATACTCCTATATACCGATTAGGAAATTGGGTGAAAATATATTATTATCGAGGCACCCAATGTCATCCCGATTGGAGTGTTTTCAATCAATATGTTTTGAACACATATTTACAATATAGATCGAGTCATATCTATTATTATATAACTGACACATTAAGGAACAAGATTTGTTTTTTAGTTAAATTACATTATTATAAATTATATTATAAAAGTATTGTATGAAAGACCCTATACCGATCAATACAGAAATGGCGAGAGCTGAAGAACACTGTTTTCTTTTGGATATTATTTTAATCTTAATATGTTTGGTTTGAGATTTCGCTATGTGACTGATCTTTTAAAATGTTATCTTTTAAAAATTAGTACCTAAATTTGACTTTAGTTTATAATATATATATCTGACTTTTTAGTTTTACTGGGGCGAACCACATTCTAAATTTATTTTGTGAAAAAAACGTTAAAATTATGGATTTTTGAGGTTTGAAACGCAGGATCAAAACAGCAGTCAATGAAAACTTAAATCTAACAAATTTCGCGATAAAAATGCATTACTGCTTAGCCGAAATTTGTATGTATTATATATTAAAAAATAGACTAACAAAATGAAGCATTTGAGAAAAATTCTGATAAATAATAATGGCAAATTAGTGAAAATGATATCCGCCAGACAATTTTTCCCCGTTTAAAAAAAATTGTTTCAGGTGTTAACACTTGTGTCTAACCAATAGAATAGAATTATTCAGAGACTTATTTAATGATTTATTTAATTGATTTAATTGATTTAATGATTTACGCATTCTCACAGATTTACTTTTATTGATCTTTTGAAGGATACCGATTATGCCAGGGTAAATTTCGTTTTATTTATATGTTGCACTCGTTTGTTTTTGCAAAAATGGTGTATTATATTATTATGTACCGAGAATGTTTTTTTTAACCGTTACACACACCGAGACGTGAACTAAGTTGCTGTAACGATATGCTGCTAGAGAAGTACCTAGTCTGTTTAAAGAGTGATCCTTTGGGTTACACGATGTTTAAAAATAGCATTTTGTATTGGTATAAATTTAAAAGCACCATCAATTTTTTTATTGTTATTTGTATTTTGTTTTTTTCTGAAATATTAATGAAACGTCATGACCAAAAAAGTTAGCTTTGATTGATTGGTTTTTTTCAATAAATCTGTAATATAAATTTGATGTTAGATAATAAAATATTCATATTCCGTTCATGTTCACATTCATGTTCCGATGATAATAAGAGTAATGTAAAAGTAGTCAAGCTGACGAAGGTAAATTTACAAACAAGCCTATTTCATCTACAAGTATAGTTCAGCATGGAACTGCACGGAAGCCTATGGTTACTGCTTTGCAAAGAAGGAAACGCCTTGCATTCTGTCAACGCTACAAGGAGAACTCAGCCGAGTGGTGGGAGCGTGTAATGTTCTCCGACGAAAGCACTTTTCAACAAGTCAGAGGCCAGGGTTTCAATTATATTCGACGCCCTGTGGGAGAACGGCTGAATCCAAAATATACACAAAAAACTGTCAAACATCCCCCAAGTGTAATGGTATGGGGGCCATGGCTGCGAATGGAAAAGGTCCTCTTCAAATCATTCCCAAGGGACAAAGTGTAAATTCTAAGGTGTACATTGACATCTTGCAAGAAAAACTCAAGCTCCACATGGAAATACAAGGCGCTACCATCTTCCTACAGGACTTGGCAACATGTCACAAATCCAAGGCTACAATGAAGTGGTTTGCTGACAATAGTGTGGAACTCCTGGACTTTCCTCCTAACTCTGCTGATCTCAATGTGATAGAAAACCTTTGGAGTGACATGAAGAAGAAAGTTGCCTCGCACTTTCCGCAATCGAGAGATGACCTCATTGAGATACTCAAAACTGCCTGGACTCAGGAAATGACTCCTGAATACTGCAGGACCCTGGCTCATAGCATGCCTGTTCGGATCAAGGCTGTTATAAAGAATAATGGTTATCCGTCTACATATTGACTAAATATCATGTTCATGACTGTCAGTTGACATTATTTAAGTTATGTAACCATTATAACCATTAAATTAATAAACAAATTGGATTTACTTACCTTTTTTTTTCCAAATATGACAAAAATCACCAAAAATTAGCTAGTGCTCTATTTCAACGGCCACTACTGTAACTAGAAAATCTCGATTCAGTTATCATTCAAAATAAGTGATGAAAATGTGCTCCATTTTACCGAAATATTGAACCGACGTTACCTTTGAAGATGTATTGTTGAGTATTGTTTGCATTACATACAAAAAACTATATTTTTCAGTTCATATAAACTCTCGTTCATTGACAATAATTATTATACTCATTCTTCTTAATCATTATAAACGTAAAAATAGATATAATTCAATGAAGCATTAAAATGATGCTTTAATCAACTCTTGAAACACAACCAAATACAAAGTTAATAGTTATGGCGAGGTTGAACAGATATTTGAATATTTAAATATTTATAAATTGATTGATTATAGATATAAAACTCTATGATTAGAGTATACAAATATAGATATAATACACTAAATTTTAGGCTGTTTTCTCATAACACTGACTCAAGTATTTACTAATTCGCTGAATGTCAACATAGAGCAATTTATAAATATTAGTAGCATATATTGTAAACATAACTTTATTTGTATCTTGCTATATAAAGACAGATTATCTTTTATCGTGCGCAGAAGATATTATTATTTAAATAAAAAAATATATTAAAAAGTTATATTAAAAACATATTTTTGCTTGTTAATATTTCAGTAATGAAAACGAAACGAAATTATTTTGAAGGGATTAATCGGTAAGTTATTTCAACCGAACGGTGATGATAGTTGCAATGATGATGGTTGTCAAAAACCAAATCTAAATTTATTAAAACAACTTTTCCTTCCTCTATATTATAAAATAAATTAAGAGCAGTATTACTTTTGAAACAAATCAGTGAAAATAGTTACAATCTGACAAACTTATCTGATCGGATATAAAGAGTCCAAAGTCTGGATGAATGAATGAAGTGAAAAGATACTAAAGAAATGTATTTGAGGGAGAATAATTAAATGGATGAAAGTGTAGAAACCCCCTATACTTTATCCTTACCACAAAATAGTTGAGCATATTTTTCAAAATAATATAATACTGATTTTCGATAACATAAGCAGTCCTTTAATTTAATACATATAGCCTACATATTCGTAACAGTTTTTTGCCTCTAATAGTAAATGCATAACAAAAGACGCATTTCAATTTAATGGCTCATTTTATTGCCTCATTGTTCGACGTTATCAACAGAGGTTATATTATGTAAAGTGTCTGTCGCTGGGTATAATTGAATAACAATCATTTTGATGTATTTGACATTGTTATGTTTAGATAATTTGCACTATTTAGCCTTCGGGCGCCTAAAAAAGTCGAGAATAACAACTTAAGTTCACCATATTTTAAAACGATGTCATGTTTAAACAGCCAAACTACTAATGAAGTCTAAATAATATCTTAAATTAGAAAGATTCGATTGAAATAATCTCTTTACGTCAAATAAACTATATAGTTAGGTTCCCCAAGTTATATATAAATATAATCTATTTTTAGTTTTAGTCTTCATAATAGAGTTTATAAATGATCTTGAATTATGACCGAAAAACTTACTTGTGGGGTTTTTTGGCGGCTTTGACTTTTTGAAGTTTCTTAGCGGATTTCTTGCCAGAAGTTAGTATCACAGACATACTGATCAACTATATAGTAGACTGAGGTAAAGAAGAAAAATGCAAGTTAACAGATTTATCGGGCAGATCGGAATTGAAAGATCTCAAGTAGTTTCTTCGTAACTAAAGGCATAAAACTATCTCTGTGTAAATTCGACCACAGATCTGTAGTTGTCCGAAATATTAGATAGTTCAATAATATATTCTCGCCGAAAATATTTTCACAGGACAAAATAAGAAAAACGCGTAAAACGTATGGTTGAAATTATAGAAGTTTAATGCAAAACTAACTTTGGTTGGCGCTCAGAGTATATTACCTTCTACCGTAGATAAAGCAGCTGAGAATAAGGGGAGAGAATGAATTGCGTGTGTGCTGCAATAATGCCATTGTTTACTGTGAGATATGTGGGAGGGGGGTATATGATTGGGGGTTGATAAACTGGCAAGAAATTGGGATTATTTAATGAGTATGGTGAAAATGGTAGGAAAGTGCGACATTGCTCAATGGCATAGCCAACCAGGTGCGGTTAAATAACCCCCCAAGTAAAAGTCAACTTCCCCGACAGCTTTGTCGACTAAATTCTGGAATATTTACCACAAGCATCGTAATAATAAAAAAAGAACATAGTTATAAAACCAGAGGGAAAAGATGAGACATATTATACTAGTTAAATACAGATTAAAAAACAAAATGTGATAAAAACTTTGATATATATAATAAATGTTCGACATATCCTATTATTCATAGTAGTAACTATATTTTTGCAATAAAATATTCCAGCGTAAAGATTAATAATTATTAGAAAATCCAAGAAATAAGATAATAATCAATATATGGATCAACATTTTATATGAATTCAACATACAGTAGAATCTCTATTATATATACATATATATATATATAGAGGGAAGTAACCCTATTATTAATTCCATATTCCGTTAATATCGACATCATTTTCAAGTTTGTCTCATTTTCTATTTAATACATAATAACAAAATTTGATTTATCGAAATCTTTATCATCGATAATCCACTTTAATCGAATATTGTGTAAACCCAGTTGAGTTTACATTTATTTACATATGAAGAACCCATTTTGGATACATAATATATCGATCCATGTTTTCCATTAATCACACCTACTGTGTAAACTAATTCGAGTTGTTCGGAACAGGTTCGAAGCTCCCATTATAAGTAAGACTCTCCCATTCGTATAGAATATGCTTAATGAGAATGTTCCTCACCCTGTCATCTTTTGAATTTTCAATACATAAAATTGAGTAACATACTATATTTAAAAAATATATATAACATTAGTATAGGAAGGGTCGATTCGAATACACTTATAAATAGATCATGCCTTATGTCTATAAATAGATGATGTGTACCCCACATCCGCCCAATTTATTTAATAATTTATCCCCCCATAAAATGTAAAATGATTTTGAATTTTCACGCCAATTTTTTTTTTTTTACAATCCGGATCATTATGGATCATAAATACAGCGAAATGTTTCATTGGGTATATCTTTTTAGGGTAGCAACCTATGACTTATGATATGATGACTCACAAATTTAAGAGAAATATTTGTTTACTACTTATAAATATTTGCAAGTAGTATATAACCTTAACAAATTTAATTAATGTATAATTACATTATAATCTGATTATTTAATTATAAATATTGTTTTTAGTCCGTTTTTTAAATTTTGGAAAATAATTACATCATTCGTGACGTCATTTTTGTTTTTAGCCTAAAACTTTTGATGTTTACTACTTATGCATGACAACCAAATTTGATATGATGACTCACCAACATAAGTCAAACCATTTACACTTTTTTCGTTAGTATAATATGTTTACTTTTTTAATAATTTCTATTTGATATAGTAAAATAAAATTTAATTGATGCACATTTAGAATAGCTTTGAACTAGCTTCAATTTTTTGAAAAATCTGTTGAAATTTAATGAAGTTACGGACATATATATTTTAATATAGTAGAATGAAACATTTTACCATTGTGATTAATTTCATTAGTTCACTCAGTTTGATTTTGCTTGATGGAGACAAATAATATGAAAATAATAAATTATTTATGAAAATAATAAATTATTTATGAAAATAATAAATTATTTATGAAAATAATAAAT
>JAUZND010092521.1:0-14476 GCA_034780555.1 Coelogynopora nodosa | reverse complement strand
AGAGACCGCTTGCTTATAAGCTAGGCTACTAGGCATTATAACACAGAGTTGATTACGGCCACATATTTGCAATAACTCCATAGCCGCTGGAGCAATTTATGTAGTCTAAACGCCGAACGTTTGTATTTGGGAACACCAACTTTGGACATATAGCACGTCGGACATATGAATATAATTTTATCCCAATAAGTGTGACTGTTACTATGTGATCCTGGCATAATATTTCCTTACCAAAATTGAAATTTTTAAATTGGCCAAAAAAAGTGGCAGCTAATGTTTTAAAAACTCGAAAAAATGGGAAAATGGCCAAATTTGTCCATTTTTGGCCAATTGGACATATGCTTTGAAAAACCTTTTTTTACAGAATCTAATTGCCCTTTATTTGAAGAAACCACATGTGAAAAATTTAACAAAAATATTGAAAAATAAATGCACAGTGGCCGTCCAAAAAGGTGTTTGCAAATGCAAACGTTCGGCGTTAAAAGGTTAAAACATATTAATATGTTTTGTTAATAAAATTATTGAAACATTTATAATTTGTTATATTTAAATTGCTCTTGAAATTAACTTTTTCTTAAAGTTTAAAAATGTGTTGAGCAAAATGAAACAAATTTATGACTATGTAATCCATTAATATATTTATACATTTTATAGACTACTGATATATATTTTAATTAATGTTTATTTCAATCAATATAACTTTTTAACTTTTTTTAAATACCATATTATTTATATAATAAGTAAATAAGTTATAATTAATAAGTTTTTTGTAAATTATACTTTGAAAACAATTGTATATTTTAAAAATATTACTATTATTGTTTTTATTAATTATAAAATGTTATATGATTTTTGAAATTTAGACAGTAATAATGAAAATAATTTTTAAACTGTTAATTTTAAAAGTTAAACCAACTTGAATTTATTAATATTAAAGTTACTCACTTTTAAATATTTATTACCATGCTGTGAAATCAGATGTGTGGATAATAATTTAACTATACATTAAATCACTTTGGTATTTTTTATATTGAAGTAAATTACTAAAATTATAATGTATAGCATTTTAATGAAATATAGTTATAATGAAACTTCAAATTCATTTTTTATCTATGAATAGGAAAAATAATTATATAATGCTACATTTAAGTATATTAATATTGTTTACACCTATTCCCTGATCATAGTTTATTAATTTGTATCATATGATTATGGAATTAGGCTTCTCATTATATATGTTTTAATTAATTAATAAATAAATTATTTTAAATATATATTATATTTCTAAAAATTTCAATTAAGTCTAATATTTCAACTATTACTAGTAAATTATTTTTTCAAAAATAAGATCACATATATTATGAATTCCACAATTAAAGCATATTGTTACTTAAGTCATAGTTGCTATTTAAATTTTATTTGATATGAATAATATGAATATTAATATTAATTTTATCTTATTTTATTTTATTCTATTAATAAATTGACTGATTTAAATGTTAATTTATAATTTAGCATTATTCTAAATATTTTCTAATTAAAATAATAATTGACAGAAGTGTTAATTGTTTTTTAAAATACAGATATTTTATATCATTTTAAGCATTTAATAGTTGTTAAATAATAATCTAAATTAGAAATAATATATAATTAATATGTTATACAACCTGTATTTATTTTTTATGTAATAATGTATATATATCTAATAAAATAAATGAAGATGTTATTTAAAAATAAATATAACATTAGACTTACAAAATTAAGTAAAATCCCACATATACTTCTGAATATAAAATTGATTTTATCCATTGTATTATCTATGACTATGTAATGTAAAACTAATAAAGTGTACTCATCTATAAATGTGTAGTTATTTTTAACAACTTGTTGTTTTTATTTTAAAATGTAGTGACTTTTTCATTTTTATAAATGTTGTATAAACATATAATATGTTCTATCATTCTGTCTTACTTAATTGAGATATATGTGAATGCAATCAAATATTCACTAAATTATCAACTGTAATAATAAATTTATTTATTTGCAAGAATAAATTTATTAAGTGGTAAGTAGTAAAAATTAAGATATTGTTCACGTAAAGTAATATTGAGTGAACACACATATAATTTGTTAGATACATTATAAATGTAAATTTGAAAATATCAGTAAGTTTTTCACCCTTTGTTTATTCTGAAGAAATCAATTTGATATCAATTACGATAATATTACCATTTTTTGTAAATTTATTAAATTTCGTGTTGATAACATATGCAAAAAGTATAATATATGATCCTCTGGGCGCTGATTAGTACAGGTGGTTAGGCAAATTAGAAAATATTTGATTTGGTTTAAATCTATCCCAATAAATGGCAGTTTACAATATTTAAAAGGGCCTCAAGTGCTTGAATTAATATGAATCAATAGTTGTTGTTTTGCTTGCATAATTTATTCCCTTTATTTTCAATCCATGGTCAGCCGCTGACCCTACACCATGGCAAACAAACTGCTCTTCGGCAAACAGCTCAACGCCTACAACGACGATCTGAAGGACCTGGACGACCTCCTGGGACAGCTCACGGATGCCGAGATCCAAGAGCTCAACACGGAGATCGATCCTGACAACACACTGCTCCCGGCCAACCTCCGCTGCAAGGACCAGACTAGCAAGGAGTCCACTGGGAAGTTTGATCGGGCTGCCCTCATAAAGTAGGTGTTTTTCTCAGCAGGTAACAACAATTGAACGGTGCGCCTATGGATAACAATACATAACTATTCCAAAAAGTCTGTAAGACAAAGAAGAACTATATACAGTCATATAGTATATAAATACAGGTTCTACGAAGTATTTGTACAATCAGGCCTGAAGTAAACCAGTCTAAAACAAGGATAACATAACTTACGCATTCCAGCATTTCTTTTACATAATGCAACCGTCTTGGAACTCATGATGAAAACCTGATAAAAAGTCATGCGCCTGTGGAACATGAAATTCCGGAGGCAGAACAAGAAAAACGACATCCCAGTAATAAAAAGATGAAATAAGTCAGATTTGGTTGCTGTGCGGGGCTTTGACCACTAACTCATCATTAGTGTGTTTAATCAATCCGTCACACTTTTCATAAAAAACAGCAAAACTAGTTGATGGTATAGAAGAGTATTGTTCAGCTTTAATATTAATTAAAATGTCATATAGACTACGGATTCTTATAATTTGAAAAAACAACGTATAGGCCTAGTGTCCATTAGTATATTGGAAGTTCTTTTGTTGCATATAATGCCAAAAACAAGTAATAATGTTTAGAATTATTATTTCTTGGAAGGTAGGATAATAAAACTGAATTTTTGCAACTTCAGTCCGACCTAGTAGGCCCTAGTATTAAAACGATTGATTAAAATTGAATAAATGTTCAGGAAAACGTTAATCGAAGTAGTAGTTATATGGAGTTTATTAGATTTTAATCGATATTACATGGGTAGTACACTATCACAATAAATTGTAATATTATGACAATTATGAAAATTATTTTCTTATTTATAGCCAGTTATTACAAAAATTGTACGTTTTTATAATTTCCAAAGAAAACAGATTATTGTGTATTTGGGAACGATATGCTTCATGAACATCTTTTGAAGGTTAATATTAAACAAATTGATCATAATAAGCTAATGTGGTTTTAAAAGCAATTGCATTGGTTTTCATTATTTAAAAATGTCACTTTTTAATTGAATAGAACTAAACTGGTTTTGAAGATTATCTTTGTTAAAATCGAAAGTAGCTAAAACAAATAAAATTCGAAGAGAGGAATTGATGCAACAATATTTTAGTTGTCGCTGTATTATAAGACTTACTTGTGAATAAACTGAACTTCGTTGACAATTCTACTTGAAATGAAGGAATTTTATATAACTGTACACTACCGTAACTGAGATAATCGGTATAGGCCTGTCTAGAAATCATCAAAACAATATATCTTATCGGACAATTTTTAAAGTCACACATTTTAACCATAAATTCTTCAGAATTAATTACCTGAATAATGATAATATTAAACGCGTCCTTCGATATGGACTATGAACTTAATAAACCGTTAATATTATTCCTTCATACCAAAGATTGTTGGAAAGACTTATCTATGTTTTTTGGGGGAATTAAATATCGGAAAAAATTCACTTAATACTTCCGCAACACTAATCAAAACAGCATATACTACATGTTTTCCCTGTTCATCAAGATTTATTGAAGAGAAGGCTAAACAGGAGAAAGATTGGGAGGAGAAGGTTCCCTATCAGAAGCAATCTCGCGGCAAGGCTTTCGATGGCAGGAAGGGGTCCACCCATTTTTCGAAAAAGGAACTGGAGGACATGGGCTTCGATGCTGAAATCGACACCGAATTTGACGAGGTAAGTTGTTGCATGAAATTATTGTTTACTAAACTGACTTTATTAGTCAGTTATGTGTTAGATCAAGTATGTATTGAAAATGTATGATGACGTGTTCATTATAAATTGAAAACATAATATATTGTATTGTTTATTTTTATTTAAATTCTTTTAAATTAAGTGCAAATTACAAAAATAGCATTTTTTAGTGTGGTTATTATAATGTAATGCAAATAATTATAACGTAAAAGGTACACATCTTCTAGACCTTTGGTTTCTGGACTAAAGTTAACTGTTCAAAAATGGCACCCAATACCATTTAAACTAGAAGTTGTAGTATGTACGCTCTGAGACTATTTAAAACAATATATGTTTGGCATTGATTATTAAGTCTACAAAAGATGCCCCTTTGACCTTAAAAGTTACTAAACATAAATTTATTAGACGTGATCAGCTTGCATGGAACACATGTATTACACTATATTTAAGTGAAAGAGAACCGCTCTAAAGTTTTTGAAATTTAGTAGAATTCGCCAATATCAACACTTCAGGGGGTTGCTTAGACGAACTTGACTGGATGTGATTTTTTTCGATTCTCTAAAACTAAAGAATACTATTTTTCTTGCTCATCCATCAAGCAAGCATTTCACCAGAAATAGGAATCTTCCCATCCAACCTTGGTCAAGCTACGAGATGAAAATTATGCATTGTTTGTCTTTTGGGCAATGTACGTCGATGTGCCCAACTCCACTCGAAGTTAAGATGGATCTGTCTATGCATGGATATAGATGACATGTCCATAATCTATCTACTTGCCTATCTCCAGAGATTGGCATGTGTTTGCTTATTGAAAAACAGGCAATTGTCATAGATTACACTGGGAGACAAAAACATTTTTTTGAAAGTTTTGTCTTCAGTTTTTTCAACTGATTTGGTTTAATTTCGCAACGCAGAAACCAAAAATGACATCTGTTTATTTCGCTTAATTTTTGTTCAATACCTACTTTTTTCGGTTGATTTTAAATAAATATATTAGATATTTCTTGGTTGATTTTTGTTAATATTTCGTATCTGAAAAGGTTTTTAAGAGAAAATAAGTTTTCTAACACAAAGTATTTATTACATTGTACATTGAATACTAAACATTGAGAAATGTAAGGTAAGTACATGTACATCATTGTTCACAATGCAGGGCAAGAACTTCTGTTTCTTCGAACTCCTAGAACACTCAGTGGCAGAGAGGTCTCTCTTCAAAGTCCCATAGTAATCAGTCATCGTGACTGTGTCCCTAATACCTGATCTCCATCTCTTTCATGTCCTGGTGGAATCTTTTCCCCTGCTCGTCGCTCATTGATCCCAGATTCTCAGGAAACCGATCCAAATATGAGAATAAGTAATGCATTTTGGTCCTCATGTTGCATCCAAGGTTTCTGAAAACAATCACCATATTGCTGACTAGTTCTGCAGAGTTCCTCGCCTTTTGGTTGCTAAGAAAGTTCTTCACGACCAGAACAAAAGTCTTCCATACTTCCAGTTCCACTTCGTTCATTGAGTTTTCAAACTCTGGATCTCTGATGAGCTGACGGATTTGAGGGCCATAAAAGATGCCAACTTTCAACTTTTCTATTGTTAATTCTGGAAAAGCCTGGCACAAGTAATTGAAGCAGCCACCATCCTTGTCCAGAACTTTGGTGATATGCTTCATAAAGCTGAGCTTGATCTGCAGAGGTGGGAAGAGTATTCTCTCTGTGTCCACCAGAGGGTTGTCGATGACGTTTCTTGCTCTACAAGGTACCAATTCCTCTCGAACAAGCCAGTCCTTCTTCGTGTAGTGCTGAGCACGGTCCCTACTATCCTACATGCACAGAAAGCAAGGATACTTGGTGAACTCGGACTGTTGTCCCAAAAAAAAGTTCCCCATCTTCAGGTGAGTACAAATCCACCACTCATGCTGATCATACCGAATTTTTTCTCCAGCTCGTACATCACCGTTTCACACTTTTCCTTCATTTTAGTCGAGTCAGCGAGGTGTACAGAAGCAAACTGGTTGTCGTTGTGCAACAGAACACATTTCAGCGATCGCTTGTTGCTGTCAATAAACAGTCTCCAATCTTCGGGTTGATTCTGTGACACTCTAAGCTTGTGCAGAAGATGCGCAATATCTGTGCAGTGAACCAACCAAGTTCTTATCGTCAGAGAAAAAACGGAGGATACAAATCAAGGCGAAAAACTTTGCCTGGCTATTTGACCTTGGCTCAAAAATGATAATTAAAAAAGTTGACCTGATTGAGCAAAACCAGTGTGATTTTCGGATTCAGCACATCGAAATTGTCGCCTAGATCAGCTGAAAAAACTTAAACAATATATTTTTTGTTAACCAGTGTTATATAGATAACAAAATATGTTGTACGGATTTGAAATATGCGTCGATATTGGGCAACGGTTGACATTATATGCGAAGACAATATTAGCAAATTCTATTGTTTATTATGTAAAATGTGGAATTTCTGCGGAGGAGATCAATAAAACGTTTAATTCTAATTTCTAGAAAGTAACAACCTAGACCAAACTCCAGATAGGTCGCTAAAATTTGAATAATACTATAAAAGTAGTAATATGAATTAGTCACTATTGTCTGGAAACATACTATAGCATATCTATAACATTATGTTACTTTATAAAAACGAATGTAGTATATATGCTCGATTGTTAAATATACTTTCGGATTTAAAAGTAGTTTTCGTTTTTTTAATAATTGCATAACCCTTCGCTGGAGGACTGGGGAATGGTCAAGTGGTTAAGACGCTGGTTTGCGGAAGACTGGGGTTCGAGCCCGCTCTCGGACTCTCCCGTTCCTGGCTAGCAGCTGTGTTAGTAGAGTGTTTGCGACTTTTAATGGGTTCGTTCTGCATGAACAATACTCCTGTGCGTTTGTCACATTGAAAATAAAGTTTATAAAGAAATGAAGTTTTTATTGAACGATGTATGTATTATGGCTTAAATACTTTTTATCTAGGTAAAACACACAAACAAATACAATTTAGAATATTTTTGCATACCAGAGAAAATGGGGTTACTATTGAACTTAAACTTGCAACATTAATAGAAAAACATAAGTTTATCGTAAAATATATACATTTATTGTGAATAACAATATTAATTATTAAAATAAACAGGAATTTAAAATACTCAAAAAAAAAACAACTAAGATAGACCTCGTGATCTGGAATCAGATGCAAAAATAATCAAGTCAATTGGTTGCAATGATCAAAAGTTATAGAATATATAGTTATTTTCCCATAAACTTCATAAACATGATAGTAATGGATTAATTTTTTTTAAATAAAAATAACTTTACAAGTCTCTAGAAGGTATCTCTGTACCAAATGTCAACTTAATAGGATTATAGAAAGTTTAATTTTCCAAGGGGGGTCGGTGTAAAATACCCCCCCTTCACGGAGAAACCCTACAAAATATGCACAAGGACGAAGGGTTAAAACAAACTGATAATAGTTTAAGAGCTTAAATAAAAGCATTGAAATGATTAAAATAATAATAATGAGAGGATAAAACTACAACTAGGCAATTTTTTAATCAATATTCAACTTTAACAAAAAATGCCGATCGAAATATGCAGAATTCATCAAACATATCTATCTACCATTCATGCATATATAGTAACGCATGTTTATCCTACTTTTATGCCGAATTAACTCGAAGAAAAAAGTCCCCCAAAATGTGTTGTAAACCGCGGTAGCCCCTCTATAATCTGTGTACGGATCTAGTAAGTCAGCGAGTTTTGGTATTTTTTCACAAGCGCAGGTCTAAATCGTCGGTTCGATCTGCTGCCCCCCCCCCAGTTACTTGGTTACATACACGGGAAGAGAACGCCGCCTCCCCTTTATGGAGAAACTGTGCGTGTCTAGGCAGTGGGATGAACATGAACTTAATCACTCGTTTATTAGTCTGAGTGTCGAAAACTCGAAAAGTAAGGTGAATAAATGGTGTATGGGTGTAGTTTTACGACTTCTCTCTGTGATTTCCTGATTCCCTCAAGCTCTCTCTCTCTCTCTCTCTGTCAGTGCAAGTCTGTTTATTTCCGTGCACATTTCACAGATGTTTTTGATCAAGGAGTTATATATACGTCTTGCCAGTCAGATTTAGATTTTTATGTAGTCTGTTTTTAATAGATTAAAATTAATAGCTCGACATTTTTCAGGATTACGACTTTTTATATCCCCATAAATATGTAATTTTCATTTTAATTGAATCTGTATCAAATAGCCCTTCTCTTCTTAACATCGTTTACAATTCCTGACATTATATAATTATTTTTGCAATAGCTGAAAAGTATTCTATACGTGATTTTTTAAACTATTATGTTTATTTTCCCGCTTGAAGAGCTCATTTGAATTTAATATAGGCCTATTTATTGTATAAATAATTATAATTTTTTAAATAAATTTAATCCGTATTACATTATTCAAGGCGGCAGCTGTCTTCCAATGACTTAGAGAAAAGTTGTGTCTGTCTTTCGAAACATTATGGTTATATATTATTTTATAATATATATATACATGTAATATTATGCGTTATACTTTGTTCATTCACAGGGTACATGATATTTAGCTAATTTGTAATATTTATATTTCATTAACAGTATGTAATTAGGTGGTCCTACTTTAATATATTGTTTTGTTTTATTTATATTTTCGTATTAAATGAGGAGAATCCCTAAATTAATATATTATTCCAACAAAACCCCATGGTTATAGGATCTGGAAATTTTCTTAAATCCGAATAGAAACATTTGATGAGATCAGGGACAGCATATTTTTACATACATATTTGTTTGAACTTAACAAAATGTTAGTTATAAAAATATGTTATATTATAGTTGTAGTTAATAAATTTGATAAAATTACATTTTGTTGTAATTATTGTTGATTTTTTTAAATAAATTATTTATCAATAATTATATTCTAATTAATATATATTATCGCACAGTATGGCATAGTATTACGTAGTATTGCATATAATCTACATTGTACTGACGTTGCGTGCAATTTTTGAATTCACACCATAACATTTTTTTAATGGGATACACCATAAAGACGTAATAAATGGGATACACCATAAAGACGTAATAACTGGGATACACCATAAAGACGTAATACATGGGATACACCATAAAGACGTAATAAATGGGATACACCATAAAGACGTAATACATGGGATACACCATAAAGACGTAATACATGGGATACACCATAAAGACGTAATAACTGGGATACACTATAAACATGTATTAAATGGGATACACTATAAACATGTATTAAATGGGATACACTATAAACATGTATTAAATGGGATACACCATAAAGACGTATTAAATGGGATACACCATAAAGACGTAATAATAATGATTACTGCACGCAATGTGAGCACGTGACTCAAATGAGTCAGTCAGTCAGTCAGCCAATGAGAGTAGCTCTCACTCTGTCCGCTTGTGTCTTTGTGTGCGCGGTGGTGGTCGCGACAGGTGCTAACCGAGGCATCAGAGGCGGATCTGGTGGACTTGGCAGCTGTACTCGGGTTCACAGGGATGCTCAACCAGGTCCAGTTCCACGCCAGCCTGGAGAACAAGGGGCAGGACAGCGCCAGCGTCGAATCCGGCTTCCAGGCGGTTGCCAAGCACCAGCGGTACAAGCTGGTGCCCGATGAGCCGCCCAATCAAACGGATATTGAGGTGTGGACGGGGAAAAGGCGTGTTTGCTGTTGAGTTGGTTTAGTAGTTTGTTCTGTGCCGAACTCTTAATCAGGCGAGCTGCTCAAGGGTCCGTCGAATAAACGCGTGTCTGTATACCTCATTCAGTTCAGGCATTTTCTGCTGAAATGCGTTATCCAATTGAAATCAGACAAAAAAAACGTATTTCTTTTGGAAATCGATTATATTTTGCCTAATAATATAATTCTGTGGCTGCATATAGGCCGGAATTATTTTGTAAACCACAATTTCAGAAAATTTGAGATAATATTTTAAGAACGTTATAGAATTAGTAAATGACCTATTCTTTTATTAACTAATACTTAATAGAGTTGACTTACGCAGAAACTTGTTATAAAGATTGAATTTCAGGAGCTTTAGAGCACATCCACCCATATTAATATTTCAATAATTAATTTTAAAATTAGCAATTGTTGTGGTATTAATATATTTTTCTAATTTTGGAATAAAATGTCTCTAATTAAAAATAATAAACATATTATTTAGTGTGGATAATAATGATTTACTTCAGAATTATCAAATGAAAATGAAATGCACGCCATATTAAAAACAGCAAATGTACATATCTAAAACCGGAAAATGTCAAAACAAAACACATTGAGAAAATGTTTTCAATTCTTAGAGAAATGTGAAAAGCGATAATTCTTCTTTGATAATAAACAATTGACCGTGTTCAATTATTTTTGAAAATAAGTAGATAATTTCTGAAATTTGTTATGGTAATAACCCAACTGTTATAATAATATGGAAATTAGTACATTTTTATTTATTTTACATATAGAGTACCTGTTCAGAATAACCTGTATCTCTACAATATAGAATTGTTCTCCTCAAAATTATTGATCTGTATTGAGAGGATCTCTGATCTATATAATGTCCAATTTTTCAAATTCTCATTCGTCTGATGCCTGCAGAATCTAACTAAATTGCACAGATTAAAATACTGAAAAATTATTAATATATTGCTCTTATAGTTTCAAATTTGAGCAAATCAAATATCTGCAATTATTGATCAAACTGCTCAGATTTAAAATGTACAACCTTCATTATTTTAAATATATAACAATCAAAGGAGGACTATAGTAATAAAGTAATAATTGTTTGCTACCAATCCATATATATTCATGAAAAGCAACGGCCAAGTTTCCATTTTTCTTCTTCTTTGTAAATACTGACTGTATAGCCGTTGCTTACATGTTTATACATCCCTTAGTATCTAGTATCATAGAAGTCAACTATACTAATAATCTATAACATATTTGAGGTTATATTTTACTATTTTGTACCATGAAATAGATAGATAATTAATAGAATAATTCAAGGAGAGTTCAGGTACTATATCAAGTAAATAATCAACGCCAAAATTAGGGCTCTAGCATGAATATTAAGGGAGTTATTGTCATTTTACTGTTTTGGCGGCCATCTTGGACGCCATCTTGAAAATAACAACTTTCCGGTGCTCTGATTCTCCTAGATTTTTAATATGTTATTCTTGATCATAAATACTACCAAAAACCGTTAAAAAACCTTTTGTAGAATTTTTTTGGGGTTTAACCATATAATTATTGACCTTATACTATATAGCGTACTACTTAATACGCATTAAATAGTTTCTCTTTATTTTTCATAAAATTCATCTTAGCGCTCTCAGTACCGTTAAAATATGAGATTGACTGATCTCAAAACCCCGTATCACAAAGAAACAACACTGTATTATTTTCAAAGGAGACAGAACAGATAGGATCATATAAAGTCTATAGCATGTACACTGTTGGCTGTTTCGCCCTGCAACCTCTACATCTCCCCGCCCGCCCAGGAGAGCATCAAGAGGACGGCGGACAACGACAAGACCCTCACAGAGCTCAACCTCAACAACATCAAGACCGCCAGCCACGAACAGTTCAGACGGCTCTGTGAGGCGCTCACGGGCAACACGCAGCTCACTCGACTCCACTGCGCCAACACCCGGCTGACCAACGCCATGGTGATGCCACTGGTGGAGGCGCTGGGCTCCAATACGGCGCTCGCCTATGTCAACCTGGAGTCCAACTTTCTCACTGGTGAGCCCCGAGGGGTTGTGTATTGCTGAGTGGTTTTAGTCTGAACAAATGGGAGGATGGGAATGGCCGAGTGGTTAAGACGCTGGTTTGCGGATGCCGAGGGTGTGGGCTCGCGGGAACAGGTTCGAGCCCGCCTTCGGAATCTCCCGTTCCTGGCTAACAGCTGTGTTAGTCGAGTGTATGCGACCCTTTAATGGGTTCGTTCTGCATGAAAAATACCCTTGCGTGTGTCACTTAAAAAATAAACCTTACAAAAAAATTGGTTGTGCGATAGTGGTATAGATGGTGTGGTGTCTATTCGTAGTGCAGTAAGATACGAAAGGGCGGATTGTTTTCACTGAAATTGTTGAATGTTATGCATCTTGTCAACAAATAGCAGTCGACCCCTCTTATTTATAAAATAAGAATATATAAATGAACATTCTACAATTTAGGAATTACTCTATAATATTCATATCATATGTTTAGTGACCAGTACAACATTTGAAACCCTGTCTGTTCTGTCTGTTTCTGGTTTCAAAGGCAAAAACTAGTACAAACTTCAGTTGAATATGTTCACAGTTTGTAATTATCTATTTCGTTAACTTCAAAAATAGAAGACTGAATAAATCTAAGTAATTTATTTTTATAAGAATTGTTTCTTGCTGCGAGTGAGTTGTGAAATTGTAGAAATTCGTATCCATTAATTTAATTGCAATTCAGAAACAAAGTATTTAATGTAATTAATATATCAACGTAATATTTAACACGTGGATGTAACATAATATTTATATTTTTCTAACATTTAAACCCGTTAATACAGCCGAGGTATTATGTCTCTTGTTGATATTCGTTTATGTGATGTTCAATTAATTAAATATAAATATAAACATAAGTTTAAATATAAAATCTATAATTTTAATATAAAATCTATAATTTTTAATATAAAATCTATCATTTTTAATATAAAATCTATCATTTTTAATATAAAATCTATCATTTTTAATATAAAATCTATAATTTTTAATATAAAATCTATAATTTTTAATATAAAATCTAATTGTAATTTTAAATGTAAATAAAAACGTCTAAATTTTTATTTAAAATCTAAATTAATATGACATATTATATCAGATGGTTACAAGTAATAAGTTGTTAAATTAGTCTTTTAACGATGTAAAGTTGTAACGAAGGATTCGTGGGACGTATTGAAATATAGGTTAATTATAATTGCATCAGTGTATCAGAACTTTATATTGAAATTAAATCGAAACACTATATTACATTAATAGGGGGCTAACAAAGTATTGAAAAGGTTGTTAATAAGCTACTAAAATAATCATTCTCTCAGAAAATAGTGTTGTATAATAATCAACTCAGAACGATATGATATGATAGGCCAATATAAACACAACTTCTTCATTACATATTCAAAATGAAAATGTATAGTTAATGTTAAATAATATAAAAATTATAATAGTGTCTCAATCGTTATGTAAACAATTTTGTGGTTTATAAATTTTATAAATAATATTATCATATTCTTTAAATTAAAGCCTTTATGATCAATATGTATGTGCAAAATTACTGTACTATGTAATATAGTATTGATATAGTAGTATCAACCATACATGTATTTATTATATATATTATAGTATTATAAACTTGAATAAATTGCACATAAATTATCTCTGTGAAAAACTCAGTATTTACTGCACGAAATACAAAGTTTAAGACAAAGTTTCCTTTTAGAAATTTGAGCATTATTTCCTTATTTGAAGATTTGCTAACTATAAGTGCGATTTAATGTAATTAAATATAGGTAAACAAATAATTTTTCATTGGGAGTCATAATCAATAATATATTTCCTACTGCCTTTTGAACAAGGATTTTACAGCCCTTTCAAAACTACTAAAACACATCTGTTTGCGTCTAAATTTGAAATTTTGGATTGGTACATGAACAGAAATACAGAAAGAAAAAAACAGAAATACAAAAAGCCAGAAATACAGGCCTTTTTGCTATCATAAACATGTATAGGGGCGCGCTCTCCAGAAAACGTATTTTTATCTAGTCTAACTTCATTTGTGAAAAGGGCACCATACTCCAGAAAATGTATTTTTATCTAGTCAAACTTCATTTGCGAAAGAAAACGTATTTTTATCTAGTCAAACTTCATTTGTGAAAAGGGCACCATACTCCAGAAAATGTATTTTTATCTAGTCTAACTTCATTTGCGAAAGGGGCGCTGAGTTTCTCTGAGTCTGA
>JAUZND010092520.1:0-14477 GCA_034780555.1 Coelogynopora nodosa | reverse complement strand
AGTAAAGTAAAGTAAAGTAAAGTAAAGTAAAGTAAAGTAAAGTAAAGTAAAGTAAAGTAAAGTAAAGTAAAGTAAAGCAAATATATTTCGGTAAACATGAAAGCAGGTATCTTGACCAAAAGAATATCATTAGATTATAAATGACTACACAATAAGACACAATAATCGTTGTTGCTGATACGAAACATTTTAATCAATAACGAAATAATTAGTAAAACGATATATAATGGTATTTATTTTTATATTGATTGATTAATTAATTAATTATTTTTATATAGTGTTACATACATTTTTTTAGTTATATTTATAAACGTGAATTAACTGATGAGAAATTTTAATTTATTATGACATGAATCACCAATTGGCCAAATATCTATTTGCTTAATATTATTTCAATGCGCTTAATATATATTATAACTAATAATATAAGGATTTACTTTAATTGTTGCAGTTGCACGAAACTCATGTTTATAAAAGAATGTCCAATAGCGTAGAAAGGATTAAACAAAAAATATTTAAAAACATGGTTCATTTCAATAAGTTCATAAAAAATAATATCCATCGTCATGGGCTTGTGTGATGTAAATATTACAATATAAAGAAAAATGTAACAAGTTGTGAAAATAGCCACGAAATTGGACTTCTTCTTTTATACAATATAGGCCTGCGTCACCTTAGGCCTGCGTCAGCCTCTTGCAAAACTAAAGCATCAGTCAAGAAACGAGAGATGATAGCTATAATATCACCTTTGAAATAAAAACAACTTCTGCATTTTCGCAGACGTCCAGAAGTTCTTGACCCTCAATGTTTTTTGGAGGCTGTAACTCATGTAAACATCTCATTTACTAATATTATATACACGATAAAGTATTTTTTTAATTTGGGCACATTTTAGAAACAAAACTCACACCATATACAAAATTCCAAAACCGTATGATATTCTTCTTGTGAATTCCATCTGATTATTTTATTTCATGACAAAGGGGGTTTTTGAGATAAAGCAAACTAAAAAATATACATCAATCAAATTTTATAAAAATTAAAATTTCAAAAAATATGTTAATATTTGATTTTATGTTTGTAAACCTGAATTGTTTTTCATTAAGTTATATTTATTCCATTTAAATATTATAATGCATAATTTCCAATATATACACCTCTTGTCTCTCAGCATTAGATTTTGCCATACCTATATGTATAAAAACAATAATAAGTGTATAGTTATAGTGACTGCATTATTATATTATTTTACATTATTTTAACTATTGTATATAACATACATTATATAAAAAGATATAAGTGGAAATAACTTAAAAACAGTACGGTTTTAAAATATATGTAACAGAGTTGACTGTATAACGATGTTGACAAATCCATATAAAATTGTAAATTAAATAAAGGTAAGTTAGTTTAAAATTGTGTCCGTCATTTGAAGTTTATCTACTAAGTTGATACATGCATGTATTATTTAAATTTCATTTAATATTTAATAACAGAAATCGACGTGTCAGAATTGACATCATTTGAAAAGTATGGTATAACATGACGTATAATAATCAAAATCAATTTACTAGTAAACCAAGATAGAACAACTTTTAGAACAAAATTATAATATTTTATAGATTGTATTCCATGGGACAATCTGAAAAAAACATATTTTGTTCCCCAGCAAAAAAAAGTTGTCAATACGTTTTTTATTAGAAAAAAGTAATAATATTTGTCAAAAAATGGGAAAAATATATCTTAAAAGTAAACATTTAATGTACTAAAAAGGAGTTCGCATTTTTTTTCTAAACAGATTTTATTCTAACTTATGTATTCGACGTATGTTCTAAATTATTTGATTTTCAATGAGAAGTTCTTAAATATAAATAAATATCAGTAACATGAGTTCTATCGGTGCATGTGTTTTTGTTTAATTGTAAGGAAATATTTCTGTACTTCATTTATTATAACATAGAGCTGCTTCAAATTAACTCGCTTGTCAGATATCACTAAATGTCAGTAATGTCATGTCCAAAGATAGCTTTCCCTTAAAATTATTTGGAACTGTACTTGAGCGGGAGATGAATACCCGTTTGGAATATATGTACCTATATATAATACGTTCTGTTGAACACAACAACCACTTTCAAAGTTTTTATATTTATTAGTATAATATTAGTTTGTTGAAGATCACGGCAAAAAGCAAATGTCGTCAATTATTATCACGACGAGTTGGACAGCGCGGGGCAACAAGAGAACGGTTGACGTACGCGCACAACAGTTGTCGCGTCAAATCACCCCCAACTTCGTTTATTACCATGTCGCTTCATTATGAAACATGAGAGAAGGAGACGCGAGGCCAGAGGCGACGCTGATACAAGAGTCAAAGGAGAGGTGGCCGCCATGGGCAGTTGCGATGGCCAGCACTCGACCAATCAGAGTCGAGAATCCCCACGTGGTCCACAACAGCTGCGCGAACATTTTCGCGATCGCTTGAAAGCGAACATTGTCAGGCTAGGTGATCAGGGTGCGAACTAATAGGGGGGGGGGAGAGAGATACAGAGAATGGAATAGAATCCCACATTAAGCTAACTAACTGCACGATGATTTACTAAGAAAGACCTGGAGGAAACTAAGGTACAGTCTACTGCTAAATACTACGTGATTGTGGCCTAAACCGAAAGTATATATATATATATATCAGGCATTCGTCATCTTCTCAGACAGTTGTTACACGATGATCAAAACTCGCCAGCATTACACCAGCCTCTTGGCTAGCTGCTACGACCCGGAAACCACCAGCTCCGCAGTCACCTCACAAGTAGCCACCGCCGCCTATATGTACCCTTCGTCAGAGGCAGCCGCCTATGCCGCCGCCGGCTACTACCACACACAGCAGCAGTCCCGGCCCACCTATGCCACTCCCTCGGGACATCTGCACAGCCTTCCCGCTCCCGAGTATCACCCGCTCTCCGACGCTCTCTACCACCACCAGTACCAACAGCAGCAGCAGGGTTTGCATGACCACCCCGGGCCTCAGGTGTACTAAAGTCAGCCGCCGCCGCCGCCCGCGATCTCATCCTACCAGGGCTACCTCGCGTTGAGCCCGCTGAGCGCCGACTTCAGCTCTCGGTCCACCTGTAGTCCTTCCCCGCGGGGGGGTGAGGGCGGCCCCAGTGGGGGACAGGCGAACCTGCCCGGTGGGGTCAACAAGTCGTCCAGTCCGGATTCAAGTCCGAGCAAGGAGTCCCAGTGTTCCCTCAGCAGTGGAGGCGGGGCCAGCGGCAGGGATGACAAGGTTAGTAGAGGTTTTTGATGTTTGTAATATTTAATAAATATCTATTTTAGGAAACTAATGTTTCTAACTACATATTCATTTCAGTTAAATGAATTGCTTAAATTATATTGGCTTGTAAACAATAAAAATTATAAAATAATAAAAATAACAGAAAAAAAAAATTTCTTACTGTCCGGATACTAATGGCCGGAGCTGTAATAGTTTTAATTTTGGATTAGATACATAGTTTATTATTGGAGATTTTAATAAAAAAAAAATTGTTTTAATATTATATAGTTTTATAATTTAAGTAAGCTTATTAGTAGGATATTTAATCAATTATGTAAGTTTAATAAATTTTTATTTTTATTTTTTAAATGAATTAATTAAATTTGTATTGTTTTATTATAATATATACATATATATATATTTGATCCTCGAAAAATTAAATGCAAACACTTATAGAGAAAAAAAAATTTGTTCCAATAATAATTTTCAAAATGTATTTTCCTTTTTTGGAACTTCAATTAAAAAATTATTATTTTTTAAAAACAAAAACATTAAAATTTCTTAAACACTTTTAGAAAAAAATCTTGTCGCGATAATTTTATCTTGTAACTAACCCGATTCATGCTTCATTGTGCAAAACCAGATTTATCATATATATTCGATGTACTCATGAGTATCGGCATTATGCACCTCAAGGCAAGAATGATAAGATTTGACCATTGACAGTGTTAATGTATATTTAATAAGCTGTGACCGTACTGTCTAATCGTATGCGTAAAATACATGAGAGCAATATATAGTGGTATCATAATATAGTAACTATAATATACCATTTATATTATCGGTATACACCATCAGTGATCCTCCCCTCATCTAAATGCATCTTGTGTTCACCACTTCAGTACCTCTAAACGAGTTTACAGGTGTTTCATAAACAAACAAACAGAGATAATTCTGCAATACGATGGATAGAGGGATAACCAAGATGTGGAAGTACAGATATTGAACCTATATATATATATATGATATCCCATTCCATGCTGATCTTAGGCTGAAGTCAGGCAAATAAATTTATGGGATGGTGATTGATACTAAAAAAGTGCGCACGTGTTCTCAGACCAGGGAATAATGTTGAGTTTATTCGAGCAAAAAATTTTGTTTTGTACTTCATAGAAAAGAGTGGTTGCTATCAAAATTGTTTATTATGTATACATATATAGGTTATAACATGTTGATCAAAGTACATGATATAATAGGCATATATACATATATCAATATATAATGTTCTTTATAGTTTATACAAGCTAAATTTAAATCAGAATTTAACCTAAAAGGTATCGGAGGTGTATTTTGTATGTAGCCAATAGTTAAAAAATAATTTATTTTAGTTGTTTTCATATATACACTAGATTTTGCAGATATGCATTCATTATAAATAAAATTCTATGATATTTGTTTAATTAATTAAAATAGTTTTTAAATTGTTTAAAAGCAAATATACATAAATAATAATTTTTATCCCAATATATAATTTTTGTTTACTTGAAATAAAAGTTTTATAGTTTTTAGAATTATTAAAAATGTGTAATGTAATTTTAATTAAATAGATGAGTGATGAATTTATTATGGCCTAATTTTAACAAAGGGAGATCTAAGAGTTCTGATCCCCCCACCACCTCAAGGATGATGGTATACCCTTGTAGGCTGAAGCCCCCCTCATGGAGAAACACATGATGTCTCAGATATCTCAAAACGTCTGTAACTAGTGTATATGCGCCCCTCTATCGGACAGAACTCCATTTAATTATTTCTGGCTACGCCACTGAATAATATTATGTATATTATACGAAATGTAACCAAGTAATATACATATGTATTGTATATTTTTTAAGTAATGAAATATGTTTGTATACATATAATCTTCATGAACAGTATTTTTAAAGAAACCTTTAATTTCCCCAAAATAAAGTGTAGCAATATTTAAATTGTACTTTTAAATTCATGAAAAATTTCTTGACACAATATTTTAATTGATTTTTGTCAAATTTAATTAAATAAATAATTGTTTCATGAACTAGTTCATTGTATTGTTCATTTTAATCATATTATATTATGTTGCTTTCAGCTCAAATTGAATTTAATTTTGTGTTTACATAAAAAATACAAAAACGATAAATAAAAAAAATTAATGAAATATATGGTAATACTAACAAATTTTAAGTAGAGCGTAAAAACTGGTTAAATAAAATGTTTAAATGAAATAAAATAATTTTTAATTAGAATAAAATATTAACATGTTTACATATTTAAATGTATATAATAATTTATTGGTAACGTTTTAATACTACAATTTGCCATACATTTTAAATGTGTGGTCAAATCATTAACGAAAACATTGATTTACAATACAAGTAATAAACATAAAAACATTCATTTAAAATACCAATAGTATTCATTAAAAATATTGATTTAAAATACCAATAATAAACATAATAAACATTGATTTAAAATACCAATAATAAACAACAAAAAATCATGTTTTTTTCTAAATCTACGCATATAATACGAAATAACATTTGATAATATCCAATCACCTTCTCTTTGTCACGGCGGTTCAGGAGGAGCACGTCCTCGCGCCAGGTTCGCACGGCCAGTGCCTTCTCTGGGCCTGCAAGGCCTGCAAAAAGAAGACGGTGCAGGTGGACCGCAGGAAGGCCGCCACTATGCGCGAACGCCGCCGCCTACGCAAGGTGAACGAGGCCTTCGACACGCTAAAGCGACGTAGTTGCGCCAACCCGAGCCAACGGATGGCCAAGGTAGAGGTGCTCCGGAGCGCCATCGACTACATCGAAAGTCTGGAAAAGTTGCTGCATGGCCAGGGCCTCACTCCGGTGAAGCCGACGGTGGCCCAACAGCAGACAACCTCCCCCTCTCTGGGAGGCGGCGTCGCCGAGAGCAAGTCAGGGACAGGCGGTTGTGCTAGGGTCAAGCGGGAGGACCATCCTGCACAGGCGGCGCTGCCCGAACAGTCTGGATATGAGGTGGGTTGCCCATGTCTATGTCTTATGACAGGATATTGATTGCTAAACTTACAGTTGGATAGCTGTACAGGTTTTGCTGGATAATTAAAATTTTGAGCTATTATGGATAGTACATAACAGTTCCGAGAGTATATACATGTTTTGTTAAATATATGAGTATTATTATATTTAACAAAAACTATTCTCTACTAAAAATGTTTACAATTATTACAAGAAAATAAGCTCTCGTTTTGTTAAAAAAATCTTTAAAATGGATAGCTAATAAAAACCCCCATACAACGTATGAGTTTTTAATTGCAAAATCAAGAATGGCTGGCCAATGTATTGTCATTAGAATGTTTATCTTGAATTCTTTTTCATACATATTAAACTATTTCATTTATATTACTGAACACGCCTTGAAAAAACATGCTGCTTATGAAATCAATCATAAAAAAATATCGGAATCATTGAAATCAACGTAACAAGGATTGTCTGGTCTGCCTGTACATCTTTACGCAATATCCATGTTTGCGGTTTTGAGTTTTGACAGGTATTGGATATGATTAGTCCCAATGCAATGTGACAAGCCATGCGTTCACTCTAAAGCACGTCCAAGGAAACTTTGCTCTGGCTTCTATCACAGGCTGCGCAGAGCTTTTAAAACTGTCGCCAGGCGATTAAGCATGGCCTTGTTGCTTTTCCTGTTCACTTCGCTAATTATGCGAAATCATGTTCACTTAGTTAAGATCATTTCCAGAATGTTTGGTGCTAATCCTGTCCAGTGCAAAACGTTTACTTTTCTGGATTTAAGTTAATGCGGTTGATTTAAACCCCTGATACAACTTTGAATTATTATATATATATGGGTGGCATAATAAAGCGCTATCTTGATTGAAGAGGTTTCGGTTATAGTAATCTATTATCATTTATAACGCGTTTATCTTGATGTGAAGAAGGAAAATATTTTGAAACTGAACATCGTATACTCATCTTATAATGAGGAACGATAACCCCGATATTTGTTAGTAGTAAAACGACAGTTGTTTCATAAATAAATTGTTACCGTCCTTCATGTTGATGGTGTCGGCCTCTTTATAAACTTACTTTACAGCAATAATATGCTTTTTACTTTATCCACATACTATATAATGTTGCTACCAAAAATGCTGCTCTTTGAAATAGTATAGTGTTAAAACCTGCATTAGACAGTATATAATATAGTATAAAGTATGTTACCCCAAATTAGCTGATGGATTTGGTCAGCTGCTTCACATTTTAATTAAATATATATATATATATATGAAAGTGACCTGTATAAAAATAAAGTGTTAAATACAAGCCGGAAAGACTATGACATGTTTTAAGCAGCTCAAACAGGTACCATTATACGTCGTATTTGACTGTACTCTTTTTCCAACTTTGATATATGTGGAGAAATGTACTACCGTGCATAACGTTAATTAGCACCGATATAATACATGTAATCAAGTACATGCGACACTAACAGCTGCTGTGACCACGAAACTTATAATATAAAGTACGAATATTCTAGTAAGTGAAATAGCTGTAATGTTTTTTTTATTTGGCAGTCGTTTTGCAGTCGCTTTGTTAATTTTCAAATAGCTGCATGTATTGAAGAGAGGGATACACGCTCGTATACTTATTTATTGTAATTATGTTACTACATAATTAGATGTTTCCCATAAATACACAACTTCTTCTTTCAAGTGTGTAGGTTAATGGTTGGTAAACATAAAAGATGACCTATATATATATTGGAATTATTAGTTAATGTAAAGAATGTTTTATATACGAAAAATAATTGTCAGCACCTATATTTTTATTAATTCTTGGTGGATCAAAGATCATATCTAGGCAACATTATTGTATATTATTGTTTAATAGCATTGTTTGTTTTAATGACACAGTTCAATAATTTTGAGCACAGTTAATTTTCTGTGACTTTATCTCAATGATTATTAATACATCTTACCGCATTTTCATTATTCCACATTTATAACAGATAGAGTTTCGGAGTCATAACTTTATAATTATTTATACCCAATTTCAAATTAATTTTTATGACAAATTAATAACTATACTGAAATCTGCTTAAAAGTTATTTAAATTGCACTTGATCAATTTTATATATATACAGGTATTAGAAAATATAGTTAGTTATCATATAATACACAACATGGTAAAATTTTCTTAATTGTTTTAATTGCTTAAAAAAGAATTTATGGAGATATAAAACAAAGAATATATTTCACTTTACAATTTAAAGTTATAAATAATGTATTTTACCTAATGTTTGAACAATTTATTTTTACAACAAAGTAATTATAATGTTTAGATCTATAATTATCAAAAGCATATGCACCACATAACACTATTATATAAAAAAAAATTGATGGAGAGGATTCAGATATTAATTAAATTAATATCTGAATCCTCTCCATCAATTTTTTTTTATTATTGTAACATTCAAATTTATAATATAATATATAAAACATTTAATAATATTTATAAGAAATTTACTACTAAAATGTGATCGTCAAAAAAGCACTTATAGTAATAAACTAATTCAAAATGTTTATATTGAGCTTTGTAATAATTGTATATTGCATATTGTAATATATTTGTATTACATAAAGAATAAATGTAATAAATATTAATATATTATATATTCAATGTTTGAGGTAACTGTAATACTCACTATTTAATAGTCATGTATTTTGTATTCTAAATTGTCACAAAATCTATATTTTTATTGTCTAAATTCCTCATTATACTGTATTTGCATTTTAGTATTTTATTATAAAAAACTATAGATTTGAGAAAAAAATACACATGAAAAAATTATTTATGCTTATCATAATAATCCTATATAATATACACACATTAAGACTTGCGATAACTCGTTTTTCGAATAAATACAAATACTTGCAGCTTCTATTCATTAAAAATAAGATAAAGATAAAGATAAAGATAAAGATAAAGATAAAGAAAATTAAATATTATATATTTAACTCTATTATTTTCCGAAAGTTGTTTATTTAATCGATTTTATTTGTCATATAATTTACTTTAATTTCCACAAAATTAACTGAGGAGTTACATTGCGGTTACAGCAAATGCTTAACCAGTAAACCGTGAGGAACTTCATAACAGGATTTGATTAAATGAATATTTAATAATACTTATTGAAACTATTACAACTGTGCATATGATATATAAAAGTATAAGAACTGAGATTTAATTAATAATATATTTATAATTAAACTACATAATAATAATTTAATGAAAAAAATGGAAATGCCAAATATTCATTTATTCATATATATACATTGATTTTAAAAATAAATTGCAATAAGTTTGCACACTTTTTTACTTTAATATACTTACAAAATAAAAAAAGTTTCATCCTTGTAGTTCTTGAAATAAAAACGTGCTATAACCTCCATAAAGCTGACTCCTAATTGCTAGTTATATTTTCAGACCACTATACATATATAGGAGACCGGATACTATGTCAAATCACTGTCATTCACATTGGGGTTTAGCAGTACCATGTGGTACCGATGTCATAAATTAGTAGAATTATTTTTTGTTACCAGACGCAGTCTTTGGATCAAATTTTGGTTTTATTTGAATATGGTCGGTATTTTTTGACCCTATAAAAACAACTTTTTAAATGTTTTCAATTTGACAAATATATAAATATATAAATGGAAATGTTTATATACATTTTGACGAGATCGGCTATCGTTGGCATATTTATTTTCATCCAAAATAATACTTGCTAATGAAAATAATTTTCAATATCATTCATTACCAATTTACTGTTGAAAAAACATTACGCATCTTACAATTTATGTCATGGAACTAAGTAGCAGCTGTTTTAGAATGTTTGCTTATTCTGTTCACATGTTTTCGTTGCGCTTGCAAGCAAATAACATTGAAGGGTGATCTTCCTCACCGATGTAAGTCGAGAATAGAATTAAAAAAAGACGGAAGACCCACTGCAGATAAATAGATACAAAAGTACATATGTTAATATGCGCCACACGAATGTATCCAACAATATTTTAAATTTTGTTGATGTATGTCGTGTATTTAATAAATTTCAAAATAATATAATATATAGTTGTATGCACATAAGGAAAACATGCATTTACGTCATAAAATGATGTATACTAAATAAATGTATGATTTAAATGATTATCTTTTTTTTAAGAATTAGAAATTAACGGATGACAATTAGTTCGAGTTTATCCTTAAATATCAAGACGTTGAGCAATATTTTTTGTTGTTGATGTAATCAACGTTAACCTGTAAATATATTAAATACTTGTAAATAATATATTTAAAATGTAATAAACTATTATATTAATATATATATATATACCTTATACAGTTTCAGAAAATGTAAATCAACTTTGTTTCAAATTAGAAATAGCAACTTTCATAATGTTTTGTATAGAGTATAAATTAATCTCGTTGTCGGAAAATATCGATATACGTTAATGAGTTGTAAAATAAGTAATAATATATGATTAATGGATTAATTAAAGCGTTTCAAAATCTTATTTCTGTATGTTTCCTTTCAGCCATCCAACCAGTTAGCATGCCCAGCTTACAAGGATTCCTGGCTTAAAGTTGATTACAATTCTCCGGGTGAGTTTATCATTTTTTTAACGTTTTTAATCAAAAAATAATTTTAAAACCGTGATTTATTGCTGTTTTTGTTTTGCTATTATTCTTATAGGTTGCACCCATTTTATTATAGTGTATTATGCATCATTCCTTAATTATTAAACTTTCATATATGTGTCTCAAAAAATCAACGAAGCCAGTTAGATATGAAAAAAGTGGTTAATTTAATGAATATTAAAAAAAAAAGTTATAATTTTATATAATTGTTAATATATAAACGTATTTTATTAAAATACTTTTTGATATGGTGTATTTGCGTGAAATAATTAATTTTAAATAATTAGTTTAAACGTTATTCGTTTTGATTTAGGTTGCCATAATTATAAATAAAGCTTACACTTTTTTAAACAGTACTTCCTTTGTGTTTTAGCATTTGCATTGATTTATTAAGGTATATTGCTGTTCAATGTATATTGCAGTTCAGTCAATAACTAATACATTTCAATACTTTTTAAATATTTTTTTGCAAGTTGAACCGCAATATGGTTTTGGGGTATTTAGACGTTCACAAATTAACATATAAAAAAGGGTTGGCTATAGCCAACACAATGCGAACTGCTGTTGTTAATATGCATCGCTATCCAAGCTATCCAATATATCCAATCTATTCAATTATTTTCTTTTGAACAGGGAAGGAAATGCCTGGCCTCGACGTAACGCTGAACAATATTTCCTCCCTGGATCATCTATCCTCGATAGTAAATCGTATCAATACATCGGATGCCATTAGTGGTCAACTACATTGCGCAACTGACTGACGCCAACTTTCATGAACCAATATTGCTTATTAACATACGCTGCCTCCTTCATAAATATAAATAATACACGTGTACAAAAAACATAGTCTTAATTATCCCATAATTTTCGCACTTGATTAATATTACTGCACACATATAAGTATACAATTTTTTTAATTATTGGTATTTAATACATTGTATTTCAATTGATTTTTTGTAAATAATATGGCTATATAGCGACAGCTTATTATAATTGAGCACCATGAAAAACTAAGGATTCTTGTTTTCTTGTCAGTTTGATATATATTGCTTTTGTTTTTACTCACGTTATACAGCTAGGCGTTAATGCTTCAAAATTCTGAGTGTGGATTATTATCATAGAAATCAATTGTACATATTTGACTATATTATATTTCATTGGCTTTATACTTACACTGTCATGTTGTTTCTCTTTTGTATAGGCGAAGTGTCCAATTATGTCCCAAAATCTATTGCAGTATATTATGTACATAAGTAATATGTTTAATATGTTGAGATAATTTATTGTCAGTTATGCCACCATGTCCTTGCCATATTTGTTTAAAATCGTTTGTTTTTGCATATGAAGTATATTTTTATTTTATTGAAACATGAAATGTTGGATTTAATTTTTTAAATACTGCTTCAAATAATGCTATCAAATAAGTTGTAATATGCAAAGCGTAATATTTAAAAATATATACATGCATATATTTATTAATGTTTAATGTGGGTATGGTAATAATTCAACAATTTTTAAAGTTATTTGGTTACAACATGATATTATAACAATATAATATAATATAAATTATATGTATATTGTATATATGATAATCAAATACAGTTGTAATTTTAATCAGGTTATGCATTTAGTAAATTATTGGATTAATAAATGAAATACCGTTATAATAATAATTAATGTTTTAACTGTATTGAAAAAAAAGAGATATTTAATCTGTATTATAGACATACATTAACGTAGTCATTAATACAAATTAACTTTAAAAAACATATTAATAATGCATATTTATAAATATATTATATAATAAGCATCATCTTAGGAATCGCATTAAAATATTATTGTGATTAATGTCCATTTAAATAAATAAATAATAGGTCGATAGCGAAAAAGAAATAATTCCGTGAAAATTGGATTATATTAAATTCAGAAGTGCACAATATCCAAGAGGTGCAAATTGCATTTAAATTTTATAAAATTGCCAAGGATTGTTAAAATTACATTATTCGTTCCTTTAGTGACCTTATACCCCCCTGGATTGACCCCTGAAATTATTCTTCATAACAAATTTAGCTCTATTTATAATTTTTCAAAATATCCGAGTTCCTATAACATTAAATTGGTCGCGATTTAACCTATTACTAACACATTATTTGCGTTGCTATAAATAAATTAACTTCCTTTTGGTAATATATAAGGTTCACAAAAAATATTTTTAATACATATTTTTTTATGCCTTCTAATTGTACTTTAAAAAAGTGCCAACCACGCATAGTGCGTACTTAATAATATATGGCTGCACAAATATTTGAGGAAGAGATACACATGTGTCTCATAATTGTTTCTCATCTATATTATTGACGCGTAGCCAGGATTTTGTGACGGGGTTCAACTCATTTCAATTGGCCACCTATTCAAAATTATATTGCAATTTCTTAAAGTTTAGGTGTCATTATTTTTTTTTCTGGGCCCCCTTAGTACTGACTGAGGGGTCGCCCTATTGAGTCGCACACATTGTATTTCATTCGTTTAAATATCAAAAACTTTGTTGACTTTCGCGTTGACTTTTCACGTTATTTGGAGCAGCCCCTTGACTGTTTACCTTAGGAGCAAGTGCCCCGTGTTCATTGTTCGGTGGTATTCTAATAACGTACATCCGATTATTGCCAAAATCGTTCTCATATAATTATTTAAAAACATTATTTAACAATTCTTCCAATTATTGTTTTTCTACATTTGACTAAATGAACATTTTAAATTTAATAGACTACTACATATATATATAATAACTACTACAATATTTCATGTGCATAATTATGTAAAGACTGTATTCTGTATATGCACTTATACTTGCTATTTTTAAAGTTCCGAATGCTTCATATAATTGCGTTACGTATATTATAGTTGCATGTATTGTCATAATTAGCATTATACACTCAATTTAAATTATATACAATATGTATTTTTATAGTTTAACTTTCATTATTTATAAGAACATATTTCGATATCTAGCAATATGATTCTAGCTATTGCTATCTGTTCTATCCGCGATGTATGGTTTATTTGAACACTTATCACATAAATAATCATAATTCACTAAACTTGACTTATTAATGATAATGTCGTATATTAAAAAGATTGTCCTTATATAAATTTAAAAAATTTAGAATGATATTTCTATTTTTGCTTTTCATGAATTTAATGGTTTTAATTTGATACTACAATTGTTAAGCAGTTTTTTCAGATTTTGTTTATGGTTATTCTAATTATACTTAGTAAAATTGTTTAATGTTCAGTAATATTTTATTGTAATTAACATTATCAACTCAGTGATTTTAACTTTATTTTTTTTGAATTATTGGTGTTTTAAGCCAACTGCCGCAGACAACTTTCTCATTGGCTAACAGACACACTACAAGCCCGTAGCAATACCTTTTTCATTGGCTAACAGACACACTACAAGCCCGTAG